>MNCI01036334.1:361049-387030 GCA_015680685.1 Gnetum montanum | reverse complement strand
ATCTTGTGAGTGTTGTCAATGTGATGGGGGGATGACTGCTAGAATAAAGGCTCCGCAACAATGGATTCAACCTTTAGAACCCTTCGACATTTGGGGAATTGATTTTATGGGGTCGATTACACCAATGTCCAATGGAAAAGCTTATATTATTGTTGCCGTTGATTACCTTATAAAATGGGCAGAAGCAACTGCTGCTAAGGATTGTACATCATCTACAATTACACGATTTTTTTAATAACAAATTGTAAACAGGTTTGGTGTGCCTCGTGCACTTATTTCAAACAATGGTACACACTTCACAAGTATGACTTTTCAAAAGCTGATGCAACGCTTAGGGGTTGAACACAAACTGACTACACCAAACGACCCTCAAGAAAATGGTCAAGCTGAGGTCACCAATAGGGAGATTACAAAGATATTAATAAGAACTATTAGCAAGTATAGGTGAGATTGGAGCACCAAATTGAACGATACTCTTTTGGCATACTACTCCACATGAAAACTCCCTATAGGCTACTCTCCCTATGAGTTAGTGCACGGTAAATTACCAACACTTCCCATTCAAACTAAGCTCTATACACTATCCATGGCATGTGACCTCAACCGTGACCTCGATCTAGCACAAAAAAAAATGGTTGATGATCCTTAACCTACTAGATGAGAACCGATTGGCTGCCCTGTCATCTAACGAATTGCACAAGGCCTTCAATAAACAACGTCATGACCTAAGGATTAGAAAAATTTAAATATCAACTTGGAGATAAGGTTCTTTATTGGAATCCCACACATGTGCCACAACGTACCAAATTTCAAAAGCTGTGGGAAGGACCTTATGTCATTCATGTAACTTTTCCTTCAAGGGCCATGATGATATACAAACCTAAGAGCTCGGATAAGAAAATGTTGGTCAACGTCCAACAAACCAAACCTTTCCATGAGCTTAGAATAGCTAGTACTCATACTACCTTTGTTGGTGGATAACCTTGCTCGCTATTTCGAATCTCCTCCTTCCAACTCAGTCATGGGGGAGATGGCCACCTATGCCAACCATTCTAGGCCCTCGGCCCTTTTTGTATTTTTTATTTTACACCTTTTTATTTTACACATTTTTCAATTTTACTTCTTTTTTGTCTTACACCATCGTTCATATTTTTACTATTTCTTTGTTTGATTTACTTTCATTCGTCATACAATAAGTGCTCATGATGATGGATTGTATTATAATAATGTTGATTGCTAATGTTTGGTTTTTACCTTTGAATTATGATGCTGATATTATGATATGGTTCTTTTGATAAAATAGGAAATGAGTCCACGTCATCCATTCATCCATTCAACTCTATGGTCTCCCTTGGCTTGGAACTGTACAATCCCCTTTTTTTTTCTAATAAACTTCTTAATAAACTGGTGGCTTGGTATTTTTCAAACTAAAGAAATGACTCAATGGTTGAAAAGGGTATGACTTCAAGGGGATTCGATGCATTTGTGCTCGCCATTCTCTTGGGTCCTTGGATGCTTTTTCTTGGGTTTTCTGTCAGTCTGCCATTGATCAAATATCAGGAAGCTAAGTGAATAAAAATAAGTCTTTGCATGGTATGGTTCTCACGTAAAAAAAAAAAAGAAAAAGAAAGTGGGAATTCAAAGCACACCCCTTATACATGATAAAGCAATATGGGCTACAAGCACTGGTTATCGCACTGGAAAGACATGTACCCATGCCTAAAGGTTCCCTCTAACTAAGACCCTTTCTCGCTTCCTGCTTCTCCATCTTGCTCTCCTTGGAATGGTGGTGGCTCTTTGTGGAGGCATTCTTGTTACTTCAAGAGGATGGATTAGCCAAGTTTATTGATGCGAGGTCACTGAGTGTGGTTGGTTTGAGTTCGAATTTGGAATGAGTTCTACTCAGTCACCTTAACCATCAAATGCACAAGGGACTTTACACAACTTTGCTCTTGGGATTCCTTTTCATTTCTACTCTCCATCTTTCTTTCCATTTTCCACCTCATTGCCAATTTTATGATTAATCCATATCTTGGTTGATGCATTATTTTTCCTTGGTAAATTCTTGTGGGTAAGTTTTTAACTCTTGCTTCCAAATGACATTCCTAGAGCCTATGGACTCTTTGGTTTGTGGGTTTGTCAGGGCATAAAGGGCATGAGTCTGCTTTAGGGAGGACCCACTGGCATTCCTTTTTGGTGCAATTGTTAAGTTCTTTTCCTTAAACATTATCTGCAATCAACCATTTCTCATTTCATCCCCATCTTTGACATCCACTTTATTGGCATTGTTGTTGTTATTTTTCCCATCTTTCTTGTTCCTTATGTTTTTCCATCTTATTGCTACTAGAGGTTCACTCTTAGTCGAGGGGTCCTAGCACAAATTTTTCAATTTCTCCATTCTACTACTTGCCAAACCCCTAAACCTTGGGTAGTTATCAATAATAAACCTCTAACCCAGTTTCTGCCATAACCACAACCCAGCCAATGCACTTTATATCGAGGCAAGGTATCAATTGCATTGTGGCTTACTTATACTTGCTCATTCATGACTGTGTTGTGTGCAGATGGTGATTACACGAACTATGGACTGGAATAGGAGGAAGCACTCAAGATGGAATGGAACTGGAATGTTTACGCCAAGAACAAGTCTGGTCACATGGCTATGGATCAACAACGGAGGGTGCAATCTTGGCATTGGCAGCAACACGCTTCATTTTCTTTTCTCCCTCTTTCTCTTCAAGCTATCAAGTGAAGGTTTGGATGTCATCCATCTACAGTGTTCACCACAAAGGGCGTGAAAACCAATGTTGTAATATGTTTATTGATCCGTTCACCAAGCATTTTGAGTCTGTTATTCCTTATTGCTGTCAATTCTCAATTAGTCAATAATCCCATACCTTCCCGATATTTTGTAAGGAACTCGAGGATGAGTTTTCATTTAGTCATGGGGGTATGATGAGCCGCGATATCGTGCCCACAATATCGCGTCTGTGATATCGCGTACGTGATATCGTGGCCTTCCATGCGATATCACGTATGCAATATCGTGACCTGCCTCATTGCCTATAAATAAGAGGCAGGCACACTTGGTTTGCAATAGTTAGTCTTAGTCCCTTACCCAAACTACTGCCTTTTCTTCCTCTTAGAGTTAGAATTATTTCTGCATGCCCGCAGTAGGAGTCATAAAGTGAACGGATCTTTATTTGAGCATTGTGTACCTGAGCACACCTTGTGTACNAAAGGCGCATAAGCATTTAGTCCTTGGAATTTGACCAGATCGTGCATGGACACTCGTATTCGTATGGTTGAGTGTAGGGATACCTCACCACTCATCAATTAGTTAATCAATTAGTCAATGTCACCCCACCAATTTTGTAATCAAACTATGTTCATTTTGTATAACTTGAGGATGGGTTTTAATTCAATCATGGGGATATGATGAAGAATAAAAAAATTCCAATTTTCAAATGCTACATTGAAGCAAAGTTTGATGAGTTAATTAAAATGCATGAACTTCATGTATGTTCTCTACTCTAAATACACCCTCACTAGCTACATTTATTGCGCCATTCAATCAATAGGTATTAAAACTCTATCAATTTGATTTCTTAATTTTTGTAGTAGTTAGGGAGTGTCTACAACCTATATTTGAGGCAATTATCTAATGTCTTATTTGAGTAGATTGTACATGGATGTTTCCATAAATGACAATAAGATCAAGACTAATTTTCCTCCATTGCAGCACTCTGAGTTAGCATAGATTTTTACTTTCTTGCATTTTTTCCTATCATTTAATTATTATTTTCCTAGTTTAATATTTGTATTTCATACACATTTATGATGGCAAAATAAGTGCAACATAACCTCGAGCATTAAACTTACATTAACTTGGTAATCCTAGTAGCTAGCCACTTTTTACATCCAATAGCAGGATAGCTTGGTGATCCTAACAATCAATGCATATATCTAGGAATGTGATGAAAGGTTTATAAAACAAGTACTCATTGTCTTAGGCTCATATAGGATTTTTTTTTCTTAGTTAATTCATTGACTAGGTATAATTACTATTTTCACATATAATTAAAATCATGGCTACTACAACATCAACAATCATACACCTTAACTATACTTAATCATATAAGTTAAGGGCCACTATAAGTATAGTTGAAAAACCAATGACCTATAATCTCACCTAACTAGCTTAAACACTACTACTAGTCCATCCACGAATTACAACATGCTTTACCACAATACTTGTAAATCGTATGGTTGGGCATTGAGCATATTTGCCAATCATTAAAAAGTGCTTGAATTACCCAACAAAATTATCTCAATATAAGCATAATTGAGTCTAGAAAAAGAAATAGATTGTACATATTTTGAATTTTGAATAAAGCATCCTACACATGTACTTGTTCTAAGGTGATAAATGGTTACAAATTTTTTTAAGTGATCATTTAATAGTGGATGTTATTTCATCCTACGTATAAAATTTTCAACTAAAAATCTTTGTTTTGGCAAAGTGTGAGCGGAGATCCCCAAGAAAATAAAATTAACAAGAAGGTGTTAACCTCGTGGTTTGATTCTAGGTGGTAAGTTGTGTATTAGCTATATGTTTTTGGGCTACATATAACCATTGAACCTTTGGTTAATGAGATGTTAGCTTAGCAGTAAGAGTTTTGGTCTAATAAAACTCAGGTCACAAGTTCGATTCTAGTGGCCTACTTTGAGGTATGTACATATAAGATTCTGTAAAAGGAATTTTGAAGCTAGTCTAACAAATCCAAAGGGTCTTAGTAGATGTAAATAAAAATTTAGTTTCAATCTCAAATAAATAAATTAATTAAATTAAATTTTCATTTACCTCTTATGCTTCCCATGAACACATTGCATGTCTTTCTTCTTGAAAAATGATTTATGACATGAATTAAATTAATAATCTCTATCATACATAATCAAACATGTAGTTTTTAACAATGAGGTGTTTGCATAGTGGTAAGACACTTGATTTGGAAGCTTCAAGTCATGGGTTCAATTCTAGTAAGCAATGTTGAGATATATAAAGTTCTAATTAGACTATATATCTTGGGGTATACCTATGTTTTACTTATTTTGGGTTCCACCACCCTAAACATGTAGGTTTGGTAGGTTACTTATTGATACTGCGAAAGCAATGCAATGAAGCATGCAAACTAGGTATTGGAGGGAACATTTGCACTTCAATGATGCATGTCAACTAATTGCTAATGAGGAACACTTATGGTAGGTCTCATTGTTAATATTATGAAAGAAGGACAATGATGCATGCAAACAAAATGTTACAAGGAACATTTACACTTCAATAATGCATGTCAACTAGATTAATGAGGAGCACTAAGTACATGAATGTGTCTTTACATGTATATATTTTTACTATGGCCCTTGAGAGCCTTGTCTCAATATACCCTTTTGAACAATGAAGCGTTAGCCTTGTGGTACAAATCTTGGCCTGGTAACCCCACATCACAAGTTCGATTCTACTAAGTAATACTAAATTATAAACTTCTATAAATCTTAGGGTGTACCTATGTTTCAATTATTTCGGGTTTCAACACCCCCTCCACATACTATTTTGAATTAAACCTATGACTTGGATCCCACAATCTGCATATTCTAAGTGATCAATGCCTCACAAACTTGGTGTGTACTAATTAATAAATACCAATAGTAAGTAATAAATGACTTAAATGGTTAGCTCATTGTTTGATTTAACAAAAGGTTTATGGTTAGGTCACACTTAAAAACTATACATATTTAAAATGTACATTCTTTCAAATTTCAATATACTGAAAATTATAACTATATTAACCATTTCATCTTCAAAGAAATATCTACCCTCGATCTATCCCATTTTTCATATTCCAAAAATATCTATATCCTCAATCTCTCCCATCTCTAAATACAAATGTAGAGACTGGGCATTACATGAACCAAATATGAAATGTAATACATTAGAAAATATTTTTTAAAAGTAATGCAATGAATATCTTATTAACAATATTAAATCTTGGAGGACCCAATAGGATTTAACATTTAACTTGCCTCGTTCCTAAGAAACTGTTAGTTTCTGTGGATAACGTGTAACGTGAATGGTAAGATTAAAGGTTTTTAGAGAGATCCGTTGCTATTCAATTCACTGGAGCAAACATATGCCTTGGGGCCCGCTGAGCAGTACTCTCATCATGACGGTTCCGGATTGTCATACGCGTGAGAAAATGCTGTCGGCTGCATTGAATTGAATTGACTTGAAGTCTTGCTGTATTGGAAAATTTTGCTGACATAAACGTGTGGTATTCCTTTTGCTAGACATGAGGCAGTATTCCTTAATGGATTTTGTAGCCCCACAAGTACTAGAATCTGGGAGCACAGGGCCAGTTCTAGTGTCAGATAAGCTGAAATATGAACTTAATTTCGTAGGATCGACTTCACCTGGAATATGGTTTCAGAAATAGTGAGCACATACGGACATACGTTAACAGCTGGAGACCAAAGCTTTTCCCACGTTATCAACATTTCAACTGCATTTCTACAGATAAATAAAACACTTAAAAAGGACTTCATACAGATAATGATGCATTTCTCCAAAATGGCAGATTCATCATTCTTCTCTGAATCGTCCATGCCATGACGTCTCTATCAGATGCACAAATTACGAGTCCAAAAAGTTAAACGTGGCATCTAACAGTCTGAACCCTCGATTAATATTTGGTATGGTAACTTCAATGGACCTTAACATCTACCAGTATAGAATACATCAGAAACTAACACAATAAAGGTCTAGAATCTATCCTATCCTTTCAATCAATTGAAGCACAATTTGCTAGAGGAACAAAACAAAGTAGTCTTCAAATGAGATTTTGTGGAAGTTGGGGTGATAAAAGCCAACTTGAATAAATAGGATTGGGTGATGGAATCACTTTGTCGTCCGTCCATTATTCATCTCTAGGAGCACGAACTAAAGATTCATTATATGATGTACCTAAAGCATAAAAGCTCAAAACATAATCCTGATTGATATTAAAAAGGCATCCAGGGCCAATCAGAAGGACTTCCAAAAATTGTCATCTCACACATGGCTTTATTCAGGAAATAAGAATAGCTTCATTATGGAAATGGATATACAAGCTTTCATAGTAGTGCTACAAGACCTAGTTAATAAGACATTTGAAACATAGGTACCTGGTAACAATTTCTGTCCTTAACCTCAAAATATGGTACAGGATTCAAAAATCAAAATAGAAAGAATCGACTGTGAGAGCAAACTCCTGCTTGTAGTAGGGTCATCCACCCTTCTCTCGAACAAAGACATAATCTGCATAGATAGTTAACAAGAGTTTACAATATACATGAGACGAGGAGTTGCTCTCCAAGAATTAAAGCGCATAACTATACCTAAAAGAAGTCAAAATCTAGATAGTTTCCGGAAGATGAGTCTGCAACAATCTTTTTCTCACTGGTGGATGCTACTACTGGAACTGGCTTTGGTAATTCAATCTCAAAAGGCTTTGGAATGTCGGGAGGAGTTGTGCAGCGAATGAGCGCCCAATTTACTCCCTCAAAGAATGGATGCTGTTTGATTTCAGTTGCTCCACGTTTGTATGCCAATCGATGTTGAGGTTCTTTGACCAACAGACCTCTGATTAGGTCTCTTGCTGCAAAGCTTGCCTGTGGTGACTCAGGAAATCTTAAAGGCTGTCCAACTACGTTAAACAAAGTAGCACGATTACCCGATCCTTTGAAGGGAGTCTTGCCAAATATTAGCTCATGAAGAAAAATTCCAAATGTCCACCAATCTACAGCACTTCCATGACCTTCACCTTTGATGATTTCAGGAGCCAAGTATTCGTGAGTTCCCACAAATGACATTGATCGAGCATTTGTTGGCTCTGCGATGAGCTCAGGCAGAGGAGTCACCTGATGTCCAACATCTGTTTTTGTCTTTCTTCCTCTCTTGGATTTCTGATGGAAAAGCCTTGGTACAAAACAAGATGGCTGAACGCAAGAAGGCTGAACACACACTGGTTGTGTACAGGAAGGCTCAATGCAAGCTGGTTGAACACAGTACGCTGGAATTTTCTTTGAAGGATCAAAATCCATAGATGATGATTTGACCAGGGTGGGATTGACGGCACATCTTAGAGACAAGTCAAAGTCTGATAGCATAATGTGACCATCTTCACGGACAAGAACATTTTCGGGTTTTAAATCTCTGTAAACAACTCCCAACATGTGAAGATACTCTAGCGCAAGAAGAACTTCTGCCGCATAGAACCTGCCAAATTAACATGAAATGAAGCAGTTAGAGAATTCCATGTTATCAGAATTATGTACAACCGTTAACTCTATTAATCATTAGCTGGCACAGTGTCTTTAGTTGTTGGATGAGTCACACTGTACAAGGCTTCAGTATTTGCTAAAATAAGACATGACCAAAAATATCTTGAAATTCTAACAAATCCGTTAGGTTGATTTTTGGCTATGAACCATAGATTTGGTCCATTGGGTTAGAAAGTCACGATCCCCTGCTCCACTGTCGATGCTGCGAACTGTACTAAGCTACCACATGGATAATTTGAAGAACGAAATAAAGTGGATCAATAAGTTGTAGATGCACAAAGTAGAATATACTGCATCGGAATTTGAATCATAATACCAGGGATTTCATAATAATTTCGTCAATAAAATTAAAAAAGAATATGTTCGCATGTCAGAAGCCATTCATAAGCAACAGAAGTCCTTGAACTCTCAGATCATCATGATGCCTTTATCTTATCTATATGGGCTGACTGGTAACATAGGTGGAAGACTTTGACGATAATGACTTTGATTATAATTTTCTATAGCCAGCTGTATGCTTGAGGCCACTATCTACTCCCAAAAATGTCATTAAAAAAGATTCCAATTGTACCATATTCTTATCATTTAATTTTCAAGGATCCTTACACAAAAGAGAATTCAAACGTTCAATACAGAAACAATTAGTAAATTAACCTAGTATACCTTGCCGCTAGCTCTGAAAAGTGCTTGCCTGGTTGCCTTTGCCTAAGCGTATGGAGATCTCCGCCAGGGCAAAACTCCATGACTAAACAAGAGAATTTTTCAGTCTCAAAATGAGTGTATAATGTTGGCAGAAAAGGATGGTCTAATGATTGCAGAATTTCCCTCTCGGTTTGGGCCCTTAAAAGCTTTTTGCGACTGGCCAGAGATGCTTTATCCATTACTTTCATTGCAAAATAGCACCGTGTGCCACTCAATTCTGCCAGGTAAACACTGCCTATGTCACCGCAGCCTAATCTTTTCAACAGTCTAAAATGACTCAATCCCAAAATTCCATCTCGCTTCCTTACAGCTAAGATAGCTTCCCAGCGAGGATCATTTGCCTTGTGAGGTTTATTGATCCCACTGGTAACATTGCTCCATGTGCTATCATCACTGACACCACTACTATCACTCGCTCGGCTTAAACTGCTCTTTCCACTCTCCAAAGTATCTCCTCTCTCACTAGCTTTGCAACTTTCACTATTATTCGTAGCAGTAGATTTATCATCACCTGCAAAGGTCTCGTGCAGGTTTGTGCTAGTGCTATTCTTCAAACTAGTGGTACCTGTGCCAAAGCTAGCATTATCAATGTAGCTAAAAGGACTCTGGTTGCTAGATGGAGGCAAAGACGTATCCCATAGACATTCTTTCTGTTCAGGGAGATGCTGACTGTCCTTGGAAGACTTAGCCTTAGATGAGGAAGATGAAGTGCCTTCATGATGAATGAAATCAGCTTCTACTGATGAAGGTGCAGCTAAAGATTCTGCAATTCCATATTCAGTGATCACTTGGGTTTCAGATGTTTTGGAATTTTCTTCTCCACTCTTTGAAACTTCCAAATCTTGGTGCTGGAGGTTTTGAGGTGCATTTGTTTCCATTTGCGAACCCTCAGAAGCATGTTCTATGCTTTTATAAGCAGGTGCCAAACTTGGCAACGGCTTTCCATTACTTGTTTCTTCTAGCCTCTTAGATTGTAGACTACCACTACTTCCGTGCATCTCCCCACCTAATGACTCTTTTAATGCATGCTTGTCATGTTCAGGATGCAAATTTTGCTTTGAAGAAGGAAGATCTGCTACATTCGACACTGTCACAGAAGAAGATCCTCTTTTAACCTGTTTCAAGGTAGGTATCTTCGATGCATGAGTGCTGTACACTTTTCCACTGCCCACTTCTTCCCGTCCTCTTGATGTCTGGTCATAATCACTTCCTTCAATTGGATGCGAACTACTAACTGCTCTAAGTGATTTTTTTAATGTCTGCATATCCATTGAACTTGTGGATGATCCCTGCAGAGAAGAACCTTCTTCAAGTACCGGTTTTGAGCCCTGCAGTTCAACCAGATGTGATGCTTGGTTTAAAGCCATGCCCCTCTTTGCCTGTCTGGGGGTTGGAATCTTTGACATGTGACCTCTAGATGATTGAGAAAAACCATCTCCTCTTAGTGGCTGCTTGGATGCAGATGCTTCTGCCACTCTAACTTCCACTAATTCCTGTGAAAAAACAGCTTCAGAACTCTCATATTCATCTTCTGCCCTCAGTGCATCTCTTAAAGTAGTTGAGTCAGATGTATGAGAAGTGACTGCTACAACTGGCTTCTTATAATATGCAGGATTGGACACTGCCCTTTGGCTAATAACTCCAACATGATATGGATCTAAAACTCCAATTTCTCCAATAGGTGATTTTCCTTTGCCTGCTAACTTCTTTGATGTTCCTTCCTCTGATATCTTCTTCAGTTGAGAATCTGGTCTAGGCATCGCCATAGCTCTACAGAATGTCTAAATCTCCTTTATTACAAACTTCCATGAGGCATCTTATGCCTCTTCTTTATTTAATCCAAAGGGCCATCCTAATTACTCTTCGAAACCTTGACATCCTGAAAAATTACAAAGTCAGACATGTCAAACACTACGGGATAGTAATGTATACAGGCCATTTTATACTCTATGGAGTCTCTGGCATCAAGAATTACTACATGCACCAATTAAAATTGCCAAGGAGAAAACCATTTAAAACGGAACAAGTTATCTATGGTGAATCTGGATGCTGATGTACTAAATGACAAGCATCATCATTTTAAGTATATATAGCACAATAACCAATCCCAAAGGAATGCGAGATGAAATTTATAGAAGGTTTTAAGATAAATTCCATGTTACAGCATTATACAACTACGGTATTCAGCAGCCTTTTCTTTGATTTCAAGTAAAATTTGTAATACAACTGTGACATGACAAATTCAGCATACAACCTTTACATGTATCTGCAAACATAAAATTCACTAAATTCAGCATACACCACTGATGATGAATCCAGAGAGGATTCGAAACTACTGTGGTTTCAGATTGTAAGAAACAGAAACTCTCTTATAATCATTGTGCAATAGTAATCCAATTCCCATCTACTAGGCATCAGTTTTGTAGGTTTATTCTCTGCTACTCAGATGTAGGAATGGCGTATCAGACTTCACTGTGGGCATTATCTCAAAACTAAGCACTCTTAGATGAATATTCCATTCTTCAAATAACAGTCCAATGGTCTAGCACCTATCATCCAAACACGTTCTATAATTCCAAAGACAACCTCATCAATCTATCTAGTCTCCATGCTTTTATAAAGCATAATGTAAATCCTATAAGACTGTAACATCTTCTGGTTCTGAAACTTCATATTGCCCTCTTAACTGAAAGATGCCACCAGCATTCTGAATCTAGAAGCATGAATATGTAGGTGCTGGCCTGTATTAAACACAGGTGCAACAACTTGTGCGCTTGAAAAAGTAGCTTTGCTAGATAAACCTAAAACCAAATGAACAAACTACCAAAAATATTTCAAGTAAATTCTAAAAGAAATTTATTATTGTCATCAACAAAAGCCTTTATGAAATCAGGCTATGGATTAAATATGTCAATGTTCGGCTTCAGTTACAAAATCATAATCCTCAACCAAAACACACAAGCTGTAAAAACTTAAGTCGAAGATTGGAGGCACCCAACCTGAATGATTCAATGAACACTGTCTTGACATTACCTAAAGCAAATCCCAACGATTCATGTATACGTTGAATACCCAAATGACAATTGCTAAGACCTCACCTTTGGCTGAAAATACAAGTCTTAGAAAGAAAGATCAGAATGGTATCGTAAAATGTGAAACTATTATTGAAGGCCCAAACATTTGGATCAATGAAGAAAACTATGAATAAAAACTGGTTAAACATTTTATGTTTGGAAAACTAGTGAGGAACATTTACTGGGAATATATTTAAAAGAAGCAAAACTAGCACACCTTGGCCTATAAGTCTATGGAGAACTCATTATCCCCTAATAATGGAACCAGATGCTACGAAATTCATTTTAGACATAGCACGCACACAAAAAGCGATGCATGCTCTAAGTAGATAACATTGATCGAAATCTTTGTAATTAAGCCCAAACAACATTAATAATGGATAATGACATAACGTAAACATCTGGTCATATTGGACATGACAACTGCTGATACTCTTTTGAGATGGTGAGTTCGTGAAGATCATTGCTTAGTTACAATCATGTTCAATAGAATGCCAATCATCCTCGTCAGATCAAAAAAAATATATCATCTGTGGGAAACAGCCCATCTCCAATTGCCTTTTTATAATTTTGGTATATTTTGTTCATTTATTTTGTGAAAAATTGGATACTTCAAACCTTGAACCTAATTGTGTTGTTTCAGAGACCAAATCTCAACTCTAGATGTTACTCTCAATGATTTAAGGAAGGTGCTTGGAGCACATCCGCCACAATCCTGATAAAATGTAATTACTGCATTTACTGTGTAATCATTATCATTGCTTCTGATAGCTTATGCAATGGAACTATGATGATGTCGCTTGCTTAATCTCTAAGATCCCAAGAACATTCTGATTGCACTTCGAATTTTATCTTATTATTGAAATTTTATTTTTACCTATCCTATAAAACAAGGTCTAAATGACTTTCCCCACTGTATTTCCAACCAAGCTCCCAGCATGATAAATGATCAAACAAGCAGCAATCTAAAGAAAAGTACAGAATACCTGTAGAATTAGAGTTGATCGCTGTTTTGAACGAACGTGTAGGATGTTGCAATAATGTGCTTGTTTTAAATACATATGCCTAGCGACCCTGACGTATCCTTGCTAACCTGGCGATCTTGGAAACGTATCTATCCCAATCGACGAAGCTGGAGATCCATGCCGAAGAATGATGAACTTCCTTACTGTCCTTCAAGCAATCCTCGCGGTCGTTAGCTCATTGCATCTAATGCCTTTGAACACCCATTAGATATACAATGACTCTGTAACAAAATTCTTGCGCTGTAGCAAGAGGCAAGGCGTAAAAAATGGCATTTCCGGTTTCAGTTTCACTAAAATCCCCCCTATTTCTAAAGTCAACTGACGCAATGGTAGTTAACGGAGAGGAAAATTTTTTCTATGCAACGCTAACATATGATCTCAACGGTTTTAGGAAGCCCCTCAGGAAAAGCTGATCTTAAGGCCATAGCACTATGAAGCTTATCAGAGAGATAACGGCATTTAATGACCCTTCAGATTTACTAGTTTATTACCGATGTTTTTATCAGTCCGGTTCGTTCGATCCTGTTCCTTCGATAAACAACGCAATAATACCCTAACCTCGTATACAGAACATCTAACCAAAGCTGAGCAATCATGCATTTTCTGGCGAATAAAGTGCAAAAAAACCAGAGAACAAATCCGGCTAAAACTTTCCAGAGTACTGGAAAAATCGTACTTGGCGTCTAGGCAACCTCGAAAGGCAAAAACACAATCACCTAGGCCCCTAACCTCCTATTCCCGTACGAAGTATCAAAGAACTTCGAATTTTACAAAAGCTGATAAGCAGATAAACAGCAATCAAAAACAGCACCAGCAGATAACCGCCATGCGCGCGCTACCAAATCAAATAGTGTGCAAGAGTTTCAGGTAACTTACAGAGATTCAGTCCAAAACAATCAACAGCTTTACTAATTTAAAAAATCTACGCAGGTAATAGACCGCAAATAACAAAAACGCCGCAGCAGGGAGAACCAGAACCGTTCCCTAATCGAGAAGCACGCAAACTTATGATAATCTACACGCATTCTCGTAGACAGAGTCAAACACTTTAATGCTTCCAGCTAGCAAGCGTCGAGCAAGCAGGAGCCAGACCAGAATCTTTCATAGAAATTGCACAAAAAATCTAGAGATAAATTTCAAGCATTTAAAAGGAAACGAACGACAATCCACAACCTTGCGAAATTTTCACCAAAAAGAAATATGCAGTTGAGAAAAGGTAATCCATCAAGGACACATTAAATGCCTCAAAGATAAGGCCGGCGGACGCATTACAGAGAGAATAACTCACGCATCTTTGCAGCAAACGGATCCAGAACAAGGTCTACTTCCACAGAACGAGATCAAAGCATATGATCAGATTGCCTTCGCATACCTGCTTGAGAAAGCTGAAGAAATGCCTCTCCGAGGTCCCGATTCTCTGACCTTTTTGCAGAATAGGAGACAGAATTACTTCCGGAAAGGAGAAATCGATGATGCTTAATAGAAAAGGGAAGCCATGACAGGGTAGGGAAAACAGAAAATGGCAAGGCTTGGACTTATGCTTAGCACCTGCCTTGTTTGTCCTTGATCCTCTTTCTACTTCTTCTTCTTCTTCTTAGTGCCTGGTTTTTCACTGTGTCCGCCTGCCACTTATGTTCAGAATAGCGCATTTAATTAGTGGCGGTATAAATTTTCTTTTGTTTACGACGCGAAATAAAGAAAAGGTGAGGCCTGATTGCCTTGCATGATCGCCAAAGCACAAACTACGGGAGTCATTGTTTATAATTATTTGTCATTATTACCTCCGGCCTTGCATTTCAACGTTGGCCTAAAGGTTCTTACCATGAGCCTTTCTTTTTGCTGGCCTCTGTGTTTGTTTATTTATGATGTCTGCCCTTCTCTGCTTCTTTTTAGGTTTTGTACCCACTCAATCCATATCCACCCTCTACTGTACACTACTACTGCCTTTGTCATGACTAAACTAAGTCTAGAAATACATCATTGTGTTTAGGTTATAGACCATAGTTCTATAAAGTTAAGTTAATTCTCTTTTAACTCTCTGACACCCTAGTCATTGTATAAGTTATTTAGTAGTAAGCTCATTCATTGCTCTTAGGCTTTAGGACCTTATCCTATGCATGTTACTTTTCTCCATTATTCTAAGGTCACTACTTTACTTCTAAATTGTCTACCTTCTTTTATATAGCTAGGTAGGTATAAGCTCATTATCATTCAATAAAAAAAGTTGTTGATCTTTCTAAATCATGATTTATACAATGATGTAAGTAAATTCCAAAATAAAAAATAGGAAAAATTCAAACTCAATGTAAGGGTTATCGTCAATCAACTTAATCCTCATTCTGCTAAGTAGGATCCCATAAGGGTCAGTAGATAAGAAAATGCTTAACATCTTTTTGAGTAGCACTCAAAGTTAAATTGATGTCTTGCAACTCAGAAAATAGAAAAAGAAAAAAAGAAACTAACTTACCATCACTCTAAATGATGACCCCATAAAATCCAAACTTAATCTAAACAATTTAAATATTCTTTTTGTATGCATAATTAATATGTGAGTAATTTAAATCTTCAATAGCAATTAGCTAATAAAACAATGCTTATGCTTATCTTAAGTGTTATCATCACCTGTACAATATTACAATTACAATTAGTATATTTATTTAATTGACCTTGTAAATGCAATATTAATAATAAAATGATAGTTTTTAATCAACCTTAAAGTGCATACATGCTAATATATATATATATATTTTATAATCCATGCTTTAAGATATAGCATACACTTAATAAAAGAATTGTCACTCGAAGCCTCAATGCTTATTCCACTAGGTGGGGTTTTGGGAGGGTTGGTGGATGACCTAAAGCCTAACTTATTGAAGTAATTATACCCAAGCTCAAAGCCATGTCTTCCAACTTGAAAAACAAGTACTAGAGCATACCCTTAATTGTTTAAAAAATATCTACTAATATATTTATTTTAATTCATAATATAATTATATAATGCAATAAAAATTTTGCTATGCTTTATTCAACTTAGCAAAGGTATTACCATAACTTGAAAATGTAACTTAAATTTCGATTTAATTAAGTAGTAAGCAAATAGCATTGATTATACACTACATATCCACACACATCCAAATCTAAACTTTACAGCATAACTAACGGCACTTGGCAATTTCCATACGAGACATACGTCACTTTAATATCAACTTAAAGCAAATAAAAACAATTTCTAAAAAAACCTTATAGTCAAGCAGTTAAAGTAGTTAAATTTCCATGTTTGGAAACCACTCATTTAACCCTCCCACCCATGGAAATTTTGTTGGACACTAAAGGGACATGCCCTCTAGATTTGATAAAACCATGGCAATCCCACCTAGAAGCCATGAAAATGTACCTCCATGCATCCACCCATCCAAAAGTGTAGTCAAGTCACCCCTACAAACCAAACTCTGCTCATCCAAACACACACACACAAACATGAATTCAAACACACAAACAAACATGAACTCAAGCAAAACATGGCAACCTTCTCAAGGGCCAACATGGTTCACTAAACGGTCCACATCCTATAGCCCAAAGAAAGGGAAAGATAAAAGAGATGCCAATTGCCAAAGCAAGGAAACCCCAATTACAGACCACAACAAACAAAATCCATCAATCCTTATCAAGGTCAACATTCAACATGCCGACCTTCTCTCTCTTCTGCGTTTTTTCCTTTTGCATTATTAAAAAATATTAAATTACCCCATCCTGACACGCAAGGTAAGTAAATCACGTCACTTTGCCTTTTTACCCTTTGACCGAGCAGGCCTCGGTACTAAGCTGTAACACTCTCATTGGCCGGACTTAAAAAACAACCGCAAACTCACAAACCTTTTCATTTCTCATGATTCCTTTCGTCTCTTTCTGTTTTTTACCGCGGTAAAATGCCCAGGCGCGGTAAAAAAACACACATGCCCCACCGGTTCCACGGCGTTTATTTATTTATATTCTGTTTTCCAAATATGGCCCCGCACGACCTTTCCTTTTTTCATGTGCCGCGCCTTTTTATCTTCAATATCTGTCTTATATAAGCCCATCCAGGGAAGTGAAAATAAATATTTTCCCATTAGCTAGATTCGCGCAAAAAATACATTATTTTCTGCACAAGGATTTAAATATTTCCAAAACCCGACTCTCTGAAACGTGGGAATTTTTCATTTATAGAATAAACCGTGAGCCAGACGATAATGGGGACAAGACGGCACAGTAACAGTAATACTCTCAGCAAAATGAGAAGGTTTATGTGGGGCCCATGTAGGCCTCAAGAGACAATAAGCTTGATTGCTATTGACCTAGCCTGCCTGCTTATATTTTAGGTTTTTTGTAAGTTGCAGGGAATAAAATAAAAAGCAAAGCATCTCCCCACATTCCAAGGCTCTATGACCACCACTCACATCGTGCTAGGCAAACAACATGATTTCTTGTTAAGTTTTTGTCTTGATCTACCTCTTCCCCTTTCACACGAAATGTCTCATATGGTAGCATACCCTCTTTGATGGTAGCATTCTCTTTTCATGGTTCCTTGGATTTTTCGTGTCTGCCATCCTTGGGTGGGATGGAAGATCATTAAGTTTGAGCTCAGCCTCATCTTCATCTCACTGAGATTACCATGACATGTATCGTTGATATAGCTATCACAGAGAGACCACTGGATGGATAGACATGATAGAGTTGTCTTGTCATTAGAAGCCCTCCAAAAATATGGTCACGCTTGGACTACTGTTTTAGCCCTATGTAGTTCGTGTGTTATACCCCGTCTCTTTCTTTGACTATATGTTTCTTTTATATGAGGTATTAGTTTCTATGCATCCATTGTATCTTGTATAAAACTTTGGGCAATGCTAATAGTAGTGTGTACAACTCTATTGACAATGATTGATATTGCTAGCAGGTATTTCAAGTTGTGGTGGTTAGTGTGATTTCTAGAAAACATGGATACATATTATTGAACAAAACAATGATGCATACAACTAGCATGGGGTGCTTTGTCGAATGAAAAATATGATTTTAATATGTATCTTCAATCCATACAACTAACATTCGGGTTGTTGAAATAGAAACTGGGACTTTTTATATCCCAATACATACAACCAATGCAATACCATTATCTAGCAAGTGCTATGCTATTCTCTTGTATGTATATATATAGTTTACATAATTTTTAGGGTCTAATATCTTCTATGTAGTGAAATTGAAACTTTGGTAGAATGTATGTACAAATGTACATAAAGACAATTTAAACTTGCAACTTATTATTAGGGAAGGGGTTGAGGTTTGAACTTGAAATAATTTAACTCTAGAATGCATCTAGCCAACATGATGTATTAAAAGAAATATAGTGAAATTTAATGATGCCTATGGTATGACTCATACTAGCAATGTCTTGCCTAACAAGAGATTGAGCTAACTGCTTGAACCACCTCTTGCTAAACTTACAACATATTACACACAAAGTAATCCAAGTTTCAATAATGATCAACCCAAAATGGTTTGTTTATAAAAGTGGAATTAGGGTGATGGAGGTTGTTCAAACCTAAAATAGATGGCAACATTTATCCCGAAGATGCAGAGCCAAAGTAGAACTTTGTTCCACTTAAGCCATCTCACTAGCTTTGGTTGGTTATATGACCAAGGTCAAATCCCTTTAAAATGAGATGATAATATCCGTACAAAATTATGCCACTAAAAAGTATAATCAAACTCACCAATTGAGTTATGTTATTTATAACAATGATGTTTGAATTGTGCTTGTGGCCTTAATACATTATTAAAATAAAAAAACTTTTCACGTTTACTAACAATAATGAAGGAACATAACTCATAGAGCTAATCCCAAATAAATAATATATGGATTTAAAAATTTGTAAAAGATAGATCAATGAGGCTTTAGCTTGGTGGTAAGTATATTGACATGGAAATCCTAGCTCAAAAATTTTTTGCAAAAAGAATTTTAAAATGTTTCATGGAGAATGATTGTGGTTACACTAGTTTAGCTATATATTTATGAGATATACCTATTATTTGGCTAGGAGAATCTTTTATATTTTTTAAATTAATAAAATCTCAAATTGTTTCACATTGAATTGATTTTCACATTGAAAACAAAAAATCAAAACCAATGTATGTTATCTAAAATAATAAATCCGTGAAAAAGTTTCTCATAGCCAAGCATCATAATGATCACAATTTATTTACATTGACAAAGTCCAACTAACTAGCCCTCACCATTACAATGATAAATTTATTAAATTATTTTACCATGACCAAAGAGGACTCCCTTGGACAGGGTTGGTAATTGGTCTCTCAACCAAAAAAATGTGGTATCGATAATATTGATGGAATAATAATTCAAAAAAAGATTAGAAACTTGTCACATAAAAAGTTTTAGAGATATGCCAAGATGAGTTGCAAATACAAAATTGAGAAAAAAAACTTTGATTTTACCAACAATATATTAGATGCAACAATATCTAATATATATAATAGCACTATTTAGCAAAGTAAAAATGAGATTACACCATCTCACAAGTTGAAATTGCAAGATGGAACAATGAGCAACATAAACATAGAATATATTGATTGTGTTTACTAAAGTGCTAGAAAATGAGCAACATGTATTATTAAAATGTTGTGTAATAGATTTCTTCCAAATAAAATGGAAAATCTGTAGTTAGTCTTTACATGAGCTATTCAACCTATAAGTGCTCATTCTAGGAAATTATATAGAAGACGTGTTCAAGTTACATGAATATTGGGTATATTTATGCACTCAAAATTATTGCTAACCATGTATTTTGTACCAGTTCATTTGTTAGACATATCTTTTGGGTCTATACAAAAGTAATAAAATATCAGTATCAATATCAAAATAATTATTAGGTGGCTCTTAATTTGGAATATACAAGTTATGAGTTTGATTCTAGTGGGCAATGTTGAGTTATAAAGTTCTAATCTAACTATATGTTTTTAGGGTATTATTGTTTTTTTAAAAAAAGTTTCATATTCCAAACACCTCCCTAATTATTAGGTGGCTCAAGTGGTTAATGTATTATCTAATTTGGCAAAAGGTTGCAAGTTTTCCTCACACTTAAAAGCGGGGTGTTAGAACTTGAAATAAGTGAAACATAGGTACACCCTAAAATTGATAGAAGTTTATAACTCATTGCTACCTAGTAGAATCAAACTTGTCACCTTGGGTTACCAAGCCAAGAACTGTACCACTAAACTAACACCTCATGCTTTGCCTCATACTTACAAAGTTGAAATATATTTGAACTACTATGTATTATATAAGGCTATCAAAATCATTAAAAACCTAAAACTTTATTTTTATGTATCATGTTAGGTACATCTTTGAAGATGTGCCTATAGTTGTGGTAGTTAAGGTTTTAGGTTCAATCATAAAAGTAGAATTTAGGTATATGTGATACCTCAACCTTAAATGACACCTGAGGCCATGATATACTAGACGTGGCATCTATTCCATCACAACACTCTTATGATTCATTGACCATGCAAAACACGAACATGATCATTTCATAAGGGAAGGCTAGGGAAAGCATACATGCAATGAAGAGATTAAAGAAGGGCATCTACAAAGTTGAGTTCTACAGAAACAAAACATTTCCTCCAACTAAAAACCAGAGGCACCATTTAGACCACAGGCATGGATAAAACTCTGCATGTCATCTATTCCCACAAGGTGCCAAGCCCGGCAGAAACCCACAACTTTAATGAACAACGAATTGCCACACTGACCGGATAAGATCAACCCCAGACATCATGAGACGAACCTCATTATGATGACGCCGAAAGCACTTAATTCAGGAAAATTAAAAAAAAAAAAAACACAAAAAGCACCCCAAGAAAATATCTAAAGGCAGTGAAACATGGACCAGAAATTTTCCCGCCAACTGAACTTGTCGACAATGCAGACCAGAAGCACTGGTGCGTCCTCCTCCTCTGCACCTTACAAAACAGATCCGCCGGCACCGAAAATCATGGACGTTCCAGTTCTAATCGCCCACAGTGAGTTTAGATCAACTCTGCGTTTAAATGAAAAAAAAAAAAATTCATGTAATATCCAATGGACCTTTGATTGGTTGACTTCTAACGTCCCAGCAAGCCCACGGATGCCTTTCAAATTAAGTTTTATTGTTAATGTTAATGATATTTTCGTGGATGACAAAAAGGTGTTTGTCCAATTCGGCCATTTTTAGAGGCACTGTGTGCTCAGGGTTTCTACTGTGGATCCTACGTCGAGTGTTCCGTATATTTGTTGTTTACTGGGTTATGTTTTCTTTTGACGTGGCCATGCCAAAAATCCCACAGAACGGCGGACTACTATTGTTGTGTTTTCAAGAATGCAGCAAATTGCGGTGATACTAGCGAGTTTGCAACAGCGGGGTAGTTCTACGATGCAAAGCAAAACAAAATACTTTGAGAATGTTTATATTTTATATTGGTGTATCATTTTATGATAGTTACTTAACAAGTAGAAAGATGCTTTAAGGACAGATTTAAGATTTAGAACACATCGGAAGTCACTATGATAATTGAAAAATGTTATATCATTGATGAGTAGTGGAGCAATCCAACACTCAACCATATAAGTTACGAGTGTTCACGTACAACTTGATCGTAATTCGTGGATGGTCAATGTTGATATACTTGTAATTGAGTTAAGCTCACAATCACTATCTTCCCACTCAAGCTAGTAAAGTCTAAGTGTATGGTTTAGCTTGCAGTGAGGCATATGATAGTTGATGTTGATTTGGCCACTAATGCTCCTAAGTGTAGACATGATAAAGATGAAAGCAAATGTTGAGTCTAAGTAATCGCAGGTAAGTAAATCTATTATAGCCTAAGGTGATGGATAATCATTCTTGATTTACAACACACATCTTGGGCTCATGTAATTGCTACTAGGATTACTAAGTATCCCACTACTAGGTGAACCAAGTAATAATATTACTAGGATTACCAAACAATCACACTTAACACTTCAAATCAGTCGTATCCATTTTGCTTACTATTAGTAAGCAAAGGTAATGTGCTTTGGAAAACCAAAGTATTATGCTAATAAAACAGTACATATTAAGCTAGGTAAGCAATAAACACTATGCTAAGTAAAAAACAATAAGCTAAGAGAATGTTGCAGTGATGAGAAATAGTTTCAGTCTTTATTTCCAATCACAACTTGTGCCCAAGTACAAACTACTTGAACAAAGGCTCTACTCAACTACAACACATCATTTTATGGGCATTTTGGGAAGTCACTAAGCTAGGAAATCAAACTGCAAGAGCTCTGTTACTATGGAAATGAAAGTTATGCGGATTGTGTGCCCAAGTGTCATGGTTATAGGGGTCCACACCTCCCGAGACATCATATCAACGATGACGTATCAAGAGTGGTGACATCGTATCAATGACATTGTTGATATGACGTCATTGCTATGATGTTGTTTTGACAAAAAAACTTGACTTTAGCATACCCCCATGACTGATTGGAAACTCATCCTCAAGTTAAAACAAAATGAGGATGGTGTCCCTTACAAAATTAGGAGGTAGATTCAACTGTATGTGATTGATAAACTATTTACATGACTCTGAATGCCACAGTGGTGTTTACAAAATTTTAACACAAGTTCATGACAAGACAAAACAAAATAAAATTTGGAATAACTCGATATAGATCAGGTTCTCAGTGGTGATGGCTCCTCCATTGGTTGCTTCCTCTTATCATTAGGCTTTTTAAATTGATACCGATTCAACAATTCTTGAAGCTTTTCCTCTTCTGTTTTGGAATCATGTACTATCTATGCTTGTTGTTTAATGTGTGACGGGGTTGGTACATCCCATGGGCATGGCAACTACAAGAACATTTAATTTGCTTTGATGTACCATGCCACAAACTACCTCCTTTCTTCCTTGAATGCCCTAGCTATTTTTTTTAGTTCCTAATAATTTGACATTTTGCAAGTTAGGTTTGTTACCACATCTTTTCGGCCTTTTTGAGTTTTCTACGTGTAAATTCTATAGTGCATCCTTTCTGTTAGCAAACTCTTTCTCATATAGAGCATACAGGACCACTACTTACTATTCTAGCTCATCTTTGAGCCTACTTGCTGTCAACATGGCTAAGTTAGCGTAATGAAGGTTAGCTAACCCCACATACTATGTGAGATCCTAGATCTACAGGTCTTTGTTTTTTATTTCATCTTGGTGGACATGGGCTAGGCTATACAAGATTGGTTGCTAGTTTGGAATTTGTGCTAAAAGCAAACTAATCTTGGCTTTAGCCATCTGGATGTCTTTCTCGTTGATCTGCTTATACATGCCCACTTGATCACAAAAATGCTCCTTGAGTCGTTGTTTCTTTTTGGCCTCATTTTGTCACATGTTAGTCTCAATTGCAGATTTCTGTCTTATTACGCAGACTTATTCCATTGATAAGGTCTTATTCTCCCTGGACAAGCAACTTATGTCTTGGTTGACTTGAATTAGTTGCTCTTGGAGTTGCTAAATGCTCTCCTTAAGGATGTTCTTTTGTTTCTTCACATTGGTCAACTGAGCATTTTTTGCAGCTAACTATTTATTTTCTTCTTGTAGGATGATGAATGCCTTGGCATGTGCATAGGTTTATGCTTTGACCATTGAGGCATCCCAAATTGCCTTCTTCTTCTCACA
Source organism: Gnetum montanum (assembly GCA_015680685.1). Classification (NCBI taxonomy): domain Eukaryota; kingdom Viridiplantae; phylum Streptophyta; class Gnetopsida; order Gnetales; family Gnetaceae; genus Gnetum; species Gnetum montanum. Next base: position 363,122 of record MNCI01036334.1, on the reverse strand, counting down.
TTCCATCCTCATGTTATGATCAATGAGGCGATTAATGTGGTTTGTTCAGAACTGATCAAGTTAGTCAGGTGCAATGAACTATGTTGGATCTCTTTTTTGTGTCCTCAGGGTCATGAGCTCTTCTTGTAATCTATAGACTTTAGTTTCAGCATGCTCTACCATGGTCTCGACCATGACCAACTTATCCTTGGTGGCAATTAGCTTAGACTAAATTACGATGAGATCACTAGAGATGTCAAAAAGATTCTACATGACTTGCCTTGTCTACAGAAATTTGTCAAGCACATCTTCAAGTTCAACAAACATCATTGAGAAACCAAATAGCATTTGAGCATCTCTCTCTCCAAATATATTGGCTAGTGACACAACAAGGATTTTAAAAGACTGCTCGATGTGATCAGTGATCACTTCAGCAACTCCCACTACATCCTAATGTTGCATTACCACTATTGTGGCTCCTTCTTGAGTCTCAAGCGTGACTTGGAACGATGCAGTGTTCCTTGATATCTATTATGATCATTCTTCCCCTCCTCTTAATTGTAATGATATTTGCCCACTGGTAAGGTTTGTGGAAATTGTAGGCCCGACTGCATTATCGATCACCTTATAGAGATTGGCCCCTTCTCTCATTCCCCAACTGATTGTATCTATAATTTTTTGTAAATGGCTCATTGAGGATCTATAATCTTGCGGCGATGGTGGTGGAACTTACTATTGTTGCTGCTGATTAGTTGGCTACTAGCTACTAGGACCTACCTGCTATTGTTGAATAATTGTTTGGATGGTTTTAGTAGGAGTTAAGAGGGTAGCTCCCCCAATTGCTACTTGCTTTTCTAACTGATCCTTCTTTGGAGGCATGGCTTTTGACATTTTAGCATATGAGGCATTTTGAGCTTTCCTCAAAACATCATTTGTGTAACCTATTAAGCTTGCTTGTTTGCACAGCTTCTAGATTAGGCAAGGAAATGGTAGTGTTGGCTTTCCTGCCTTCTTTTCTTCAAATTGCCTTTGGATTTCAAGGAATTACAAATGAGTGGTATCAACATTAAAATTTTCCATCAATATGGCACTTCCTCTAGCCGCAGAAGTTGATATTCTATTGAGCCGCTTAGTTGGGAACAAATGATAGGTGCCAATCTTGAAATATATTTTCTCTTATGTAGTCATCTCACCGTGATCTTTAGTCTCCTTGCCATAGCCTTTGTGTAGCCACAATCTCTTCATATTAATATTAGACTATGTTAATATTTGCATGACATTAGCCCCTTTATTTGGTATATTGAGGGCTTTGGCTATTGCCTCCACTAAATATGACATGAAAATTTCTTTGATCTTAATCGTGGCATTACCTTGCTTGTTCTGCCAAAATTGAAGGGTTTCCCCTAAGTACCATTCTCCACTTATTAACAAGATAGGCCAAAGGGGAGATGATTGGAGTTGTCTTTTGATGGCCTGTGGTGTAAACTCCACGAAAGGGCAAAAATTTAATTCCATAATAACTATGAAGATTATTAACTTTTCTTGAATTACCTGGAGCTATTCAGGCAACAATGTGAGATGTCATCCTTGTTCTGGTGCTTGTTGTGCTTTAGCCTTGGCTTGGGCAGATTATTCGGTAGTAGGTGTTTGTTGATGGATGCTGAAAGATTAGGCTTCCTACTCTGCATATTTTGTCAGTGGAGTTTGTTCTCCAGTGGAGCCTCTTCCTTGACCTTTTGGTCTTTTACTTACTAGCTGTAAGGGTTCTCCTTCTGGTATCCTTTTTGGGGCCATCTACAATCCATAAGGGTTTAATATTATTAAAATGTCTGTATTATTTTTGAATAGTCATTTACCTTGCTCATACCCTTGGTTAGATCAAGTGTTTATTATATTGTGATTACAGAGTTAGAGTAATTTTAAAAAAGAGACCCCTTAGATATGATGTCTTTAGTTTTTATAACCCCTTACACTTATTATCTTTTAGGTTCTTAATACCTTAGAATTAACTAGAATGGTTTAATAGGAGAATTTATGGAATTATTTGGCTTGTATTTACTAAGTTTATAATAATATCCTTTATGTTTTATCTTA
>MNCI01036334.1:340027-360336 GCA_015680685.1 Gnetum montanum | reverse complement strand
TCATCTTTTAGGTTACAGCCATCAGACTGCCATAATTGCAAAGAGTATTACCACTTGACGTATTGTCCAGGGGAGGAGTTTATTCATTGCACTTCTTTATTATTTTATTTTTGAAATTTTTGAGAAGCTGACTACCTTTAGGCATGGGTAACATGTCTTTCCAGTGGGACCCTTAGAAATTTATTTTGTGCATGGCTTTATTTTTATGTGTGTCAACCTTACGAGAGGACTACCTTTAGGCATGGGTAACATGTATTTTTAGTGAGATGGTAAGATAGCACTTATTGTACTCTTACTCCCATTTTTTCTTAGATCTACAAGGACATAATACAACATTAACAATATGATAGAACTTATAGTAGTGTTCCAAGAGATTCCACAAATCCCCTTGATGTCACACCCTTCACATTCCCACTTGGTTCTTCACTTTTTAGTTTAGGCATAATGATCATAAGTTTATTCATAGTTTTATAATGAGAAGAACATCCTTATGGCCATGGTAAGAATCTCTTATTGTTGGAATGAGTGGATGGATGTTGTGGTCTCATTATGCAAATAATCAGTCCCTTATGACATAATAATATAGAGAAATCTTTAGCTTATTGGACTACATCTTGCCTTATTCTTTGTATGTTTTATTAATAATAAAAAATGTGCACAAGCAAAATGAAAACAAAGTATAAAAAATTGTAAAAAATAGTAATAATGAAAAAGATGAGAAGAATAAAAAATGTTAAAAGAATGAAAAATCATCAAAGAATTGGAAAATGTATCAAGAATTAAAAAGTATAAAAGAATGAAAAGATATCAAAGAATGTCAAAAAGTATTAAGAAAAGAAAAAGGTAGAACAAAAATTAGAAAACAAAAAAAGTTAAAAAGCACTTATTAATTCCTACATCATGATGAGGCATCTCCCCCATGATTGAACTCATGGACGAGTGTTTGAAAAATAGACGCTAGTTCCCTTGGATCATACACTTGAGGTTTCTCACTTACCATCCTTAGTGACTTAGTTTTTTGATTACCATCCCATGTAATCTTGATGGTAATTGAATTTTGATCATCTAAGTTCTTATTACCTCTTTCTATTGGTGTGTGATTATGATTTAATATTTTCATTTGCAAGTTCTCAATTGAGGTCATTTTCTTAGAACAGGAGTTAATAAGTGGTTCAGATTGTTCCATGCATGTTTTGGACAATTTTATGTTCTTAGTTTGTGACCATAGGGTGTCTTTTGATTTAGTGGCCCCTATTTCTTTTTGTGCATATACTTGTTTTTCCCATTTTTTGTGGGCTGGTGTAATGATTGTGTTGGCATTCTTAAGTTTCAGTCCACAACTGCATCCTTCTTTATCATTAGTAATACATGGAATCCATTCCGTATGTATGGCTCTATGTGTGTCTTCTTTAGAGATTTCTACAGATAAATCGCTCATGCTTAACTTAGCATCTATTGTGCTAAGCCACGCTCTCCCCATAATGATTGGAAATTCTTTGTCATAAATTTTCACATCTATTACAAGAAAGTTTGCTGGATAAGACCACCCATTGAGAGTGGTAATCACATTTGGCATTTGTCCTAAAGGAATGATGACAGATTAATTTGAAAACTCTAACTTGATATTGCACTTCTTCATGGGCAGTAGGTTCCATGCCTTGTATGTTGCTTGAGAGATTAGATTTACTCTAGAACTTGAGTCTAGTAGAGCTTTGCATGGTAAATTTTTGGCTCCTTGTCTTTGAGAGTGGTCCTACCTTTATCTAGTTGGATACTATTTTTGTTAACATGAAAGTTGTCATATTGACATTAGACGATGATGGAAGCTCATTATTTCTCAAAGGGTGGATGTGGATGGAGCTAAAGTCGATGTGCTCCTCCTCCTTCAAACCTTTTCTGGACTCATTTGGAAGAATAGTTGTTTCCTGGATCATGGTTCATGCATGATTATCTTCTCCTATATGCTAACTACCCTAATTGTACTTTTCTATTGGGCTTGTGATGGTAATTCCCCTTGCATTATAGGTAGTGGCACTAGTGGTAAAGGATTAGGATGTTGACTTAGTGACCTAGCTACTTGTGGATGCATGTATTAATTGGAGTTCGTCCTTGGAGGTGTAGGTTTGTGATATTCAAGTGGCTAGTCTTGTGGAGCTTGAACAATTACATTACCTAGAGAAATTGGATGTTGAACATAGTATTCATATGGATCTAGTTGCTAATATGGGTACCATTGTGGTGGTGGTGGCATGGCCCATGATTGTGGCTATTGCCACTACTGGTGGTACTACTCCTATGGTTGTAGATAGGCTCCACTGGGATGATGTGTTGGTTGGAAGGCTTTCTTGTAGTTACCTTGAGGGTAAGGTAACCGTTTGGGCATTTTCTTCTTGATGAACTTGGGGTTAAGTGTGTATGCCCCTATTTCTTGTAAATGTGCCATCACAAAACAACATCCCTTCGGATGTTCATATTGACACATTGCACATCCTTCCTCAAACTCAGAGCTGATTTTTGAACATTCAGCCACTAAAGCTACTTTCCCTTTTCTTCCAAAATCTCTTTTCTTCTTTTTGTCCTTTCCTTTGTTAAAGGCTTGCTCAATTCTCTCCTCCATAATATTTAAAGTTGTTGTGAACTTTTCATCTATTGAATCCCACATCTTTTATACTTGGTTGCTATGTTAGTAATAGATTTTTGAATAGGCAACATCTTTTTTTAAATTACCTGGTCTAAGGTTTCTTCTTCTTATGGATCACATACTATTACATCCATTTTACAAATGGATGGATCTCTATTATAGCTCTCTACTAATTCTATTTTCTTGAGTTCATCTTTCTTATTTTCCACTTGATCAATTAGTCTTTGTATTCGATGGGCAGGTATTTTTGATAAACAACCTTGAAGCATAAACCCTAAGAGTCTCTCTAGTCTTGTTTCTCAGCCCATTGACAATGTCCCTTAGTTGCTCCCATTGAGAAAATCCATGGCCTAGGCACTTATGCAATAGTGAGTAGTATTGGTACATTGTTGCAAGGGATTCATGGATCCCTTGCTTCCATCCCTAGATCTATTTTTGAAGATTGGATGCCTAGGAGTAAGTATGATATCTATCGTTAAAAAGTTCCAGCATAGTACTCCATCTCCTTATTGATCCCGGTTCTAGCATAGTACTAGCTTTTAGCTTCTTTCACAAGTATCCTTAGGAACAACTTTAATTTCTACCAATCACTTTTTATATTCTGGAGGATGTAGGCATCATAGAATGCTTGAAGGTGGTGTTGTGGATTAGCAGTGTAACCACCCTCAAATTTGGGCATGTTTTTCATGTCTAGTCACTTTATGGAGCTATTCCTTGCATTCCTAGTTGGTATGTAGATATCTTTCCTGATATTGATCATGCTGCAAGTTGCCAACATGGGTTCTTCACGTTCATAGGGTTTGTTTGCTCTTTTGTAGTAGTGCCCCCTTTGATGCTCATATCTCTCTCTATCTCCCCTTCTATCCCTATTCCTTGGTGGTTCATGGTCTTCATCTTTCATGTTAGAATGCCTTGGGTAATGATTGTAATGATCATGAGTCCTTTGTTCTTCCTTGTCATGTTCTTGGTACCTTCTTCTCCTCTTGTTAGAGTCCACCGTTGATCTTGATGATGAAGATGAAGTAGTAGGAGAATGACCCTAGTATTCCTCCTTTTAAGATATGGTAGAAGCTCTTATCCTTGGGTCCTACTTACACTTGGAGTTTATTGCTTAATTTCTAGGCGTCTCTACTAAGGCTAAGTGTAACTACACTTTGATAGGTTCCTCAAGTTGAATAATAGGTGTTTGGAAACGGATCTCATGATTTTGGTAGAGTTTCTTAGTGATAAATGCATTACCGTCAAGTTCTTCTAGGACAACTAGAGAGTTAACTTGGTTTCCCTTGTTATGTACATGTTTAATTTTCATAGCAAAATCTCTCTTCACTTGTGCCTCTGTGGGTTGGTAGGGTCTTGTCATGTGCTTGGTCACATGGTACCCTTCCTGCACATGGTTTAGATTCATACCTCTTAAGGCAATTGGAATCATGCTAAGTGTTGAATGCTCTAAAGGCAAAACTATGTTGCCTTGTATGTCTCTTCATCTCATTTTCCCTTCTTGGTGAAAGATGAAAATAAAATTTGGATAGTAAGAATCATTGTGAGTGTATGAGATTCTTGTTTGCATGGGCATTCCCCAATCTTCTTCATTACTAGATTTGTCATTGTCCTTTTTCATCTCTTTGGCAAGTGATATTGTATCTTTTGTTGAAGCCATGTTATGATGCTTGGTTAAGTGTGTGTTTGTTAGAATTATTCAAAGATTAGAAAGATTAACTCTTGGCTCTTGCTACAACAAACTTTGTGAAATCAATTACTTAGCACACATTGACAATCCTTGGCAATGATGCCAATGATGAGTGGTGGAGCAATCTAATGCCCAACCATACAAGTTACGAGTGTTCATGTGCAACCCGATCGTAATCCACAGAAGGTCAATTTTGATATGCTAGAAATTGAGTTAAGCTCGCAATCACTGTCTTCCTAGTCAAGCTAATAAGTCTAAACGTATGGTTTAGCTTGCAATGAGGCATATGATAGTTGATGTTGATTGGCCACTAATACTCCTAAGTGTAGACATGATAAAGATGAAAGTAAATGTTAAGTCTAAGTAATCATAGGTAATTAAATGTATTCTATCCTAAGGCGATGGATAAGCATTCCTGATTTATTGCACATGTCTTGGGCTCATGTAATCACTACTAGGATTACCAAGTGTCTCACTACTAGACAAACAAAGTGATAATACTATTGAAATTACCAAACGATCACACTGAACACTTGAAATTAGTCATATCCATTTTACTTACTATTAGCAAGTAAAGGTAACATGCTTTGGGAAAGTAAAGTATTATGCTAGTAAAATTGTAAACATTATGCTAAGTAAAAAACAATAAGCAAAGGAAATGTTGCAATGATGAGAAATAGTTTCAGTCTTTATTTTTAGTCATAACTTATGCCCAAGTACAAATAGCTTGAACAAAGACTCTGTTCAACTACAACACATCATACTACGAGCATTCACTATCGCTAAGTCTAAGTTAGGAAATCAAATTGCAAGAGTTCTATTACTATGGGAATGAACGTTATGTTGATTATGCATCCAATTGTTGTATTTATAGGGGTACACACATCCCAAGACATCACATCAATGATGACATATTAAGAGTGGTGACATCATTGATACGACATTGTTGCTATGATGTCGTTTAAACAAAAAACATGACTTTATCAATCATAGAACAACTTAAATGATCCTAAGCTATATAGTTATACATTTACATCAATCATACAGAATTTGTAGTAGTTCTAAGCCTATGACTAACATAAAATTTCACTATATTTTTTATGTTAACAAATTCTACATCATAAATAGATGTGCTCCTCTTGCAGTTCATAAGTACATTGCATGCATTATGTGTAATTTACTTTTCATATTTATAACTAAGAAAGAAGGATGATGGTGGAATTAACTCACATGTTGCAAAATAGATGATAATTGTTGATACAATTTATGACATGTCATGTTTACCAATCAAATAATTTGGATTTAGTATGTCCTAGGGTAACTTTCCTAGTTGTGTCGTTGGTAGTTATATGATTTTATTCATTGTTCAATTATTTATTTATTCCTTTCAAGATTTTCATTTCAATAGGGGTTTAGCTTTTTAGATGTTTTTAGGAGGGTTTGTTATAAACTTTTGCTCTTCTTATTTATAATCTTGATTTCCATTGTCAAAGTTCAATTGTTGGCTAATGTCTTAAGGTGAAAAACACTATTTATGCCTTGGAATCATTGATATTTTATAGGAATTTAGCCTTAGGATTCCTTTGGACATGTGGCCTGACTAAGTTAGCATCTATGTTGAGTGAATGAATTTATCATTGAACTTGTTATTTGAGTTATGGAAATAGGAGCATGCTGAGTGTCTATGTCTCATAAATGATGCTAGTGGACTTCTAAGGTAATATGTGAGGCCTACAAAATTTTGTATTCATGATGTACCAACATCATGTTGTACAAAGTTTGTGCATCTATATTCCTATATATCTACCTTAATATTGCTCAACTATATTATCAACATTTTGCAATGCCATATTTAATAGTATTTACATTTCAATTTATAGTTTATGAAATTCCTTCAACTACTATATGAATCTTAGGCATTTTAGGTAGTAGTGTATCCATAATCTAACACACATGAATAGTCTATGCTTTTATATTTTTGGTTATAATTTGTAAATTATTATACCAAGAGCTGGGAAATCAAGTAAAATTATTAAATTATTTTACTGTGACCAATGATAAAGTCAAATTTTAACATGAAATGACATCGTAGCAACGATGCCATTGATACGATGTCATCATTCATGCTACGTCATCATTGATACAATGTCACCATTCATGCTACATCATCATTGATATGATGTCCTAAGATGTGTATAGCCCTAAAAATATGACACTTGAGTACATAATCCAATAATATTTCATTCAATGCCTTACCCAAACTCTTACAATTTCATTTTGTAGTTTTAGCGATAGTGTATATGCTTGCAGTGTGATGTGAGATAGTCAATCGGAGTCTTTATTCAAGTAAAATGTACTTGAACATAGTTTATGCATGGTAATAAAGATTAAAGTTTTTTTCCATCATTGTAACATCTCTTAGTTTTCTTTATGTTTACTTGGAATAATTTCCTTTTTTTCTTAGTTAATACTCTACTTTTCCAAATATTTTACTTTACATGTTTAAATAGTAAAAGTAGTATGGATACAACTAATTTTGAGCTTTAAGTGTAATTATCTAGTAACCTAGTATTGGCATTGCTTGATTCGCTCATTAGTAATTCCACTTGGTAATCCCAATGATAACTACATGAGTCCAAGATGTGAACAACAAACCAAGAATGGATGTCCATTGCTATAGGCTAGACTAGACTTACATTTTTGTTATTACTTAGACTTAGCATTTACTTTCATCTTCACCATGTTCACTACTAGGAGCATTACTGGCCAAACAACATCAGCTATCACATGCCTCATTGAGAGCTAAGCCATACACCTATACCTCACTAGCTTAAAGTGGGAAGACAACGATGATGAGCTTACATTCAATTACTAGCATAACAACATTGTCCATCTAAAGATTACGATCGAGTCACACATGAACACTCATGACTTGTATGGTTGATTAAGTGTTGGATGCTCTACAGTTCATCATTAGCACTGTTATCGAGGATGTATTAATGTGTGCTAAGTAATTGACCTTAGAAAGTTCATTGTATCAAGAAGTCTAAAGTTAACTTCCATATCCTTAAATCAATTTTTAATAAAACACACACTTAAATAGCATCACATTTATAAGATGGCTTCAATTAAAGAAAAACTATTGCCTACTAAAAAGATAAAAAGAGGCAATGATAGAAAAAATGACGATGAAGACTAGAGTATGCCTATGTAGTCAAGAATCTCATATGGTCATAATGATCTTTACTATCCAAATTTCATTTTCATCTTTCACCAAGATGGGTAGTTAAGGTGGAGATACCTACAGGGAAACATCATTCTACCTCCAGAACGTTCAACACCCACAATGCTTCAAACAACCTTAAGGGAAAGGAATCTAAGCCATGTGCAAGAAGGATATCATGTGACCAAACACATGATGGGGCCCCACCAACCCACAAAGGGACAAGTGCAGAGAGATGCTACTATGGAGACTAAACATGTTCATAACAAGGGAAAACATATTAACTCTCCTGTTGCCCTAGAAGAACTTGATGGTGATGCATTTGTAGCAGAGAAACTCCACCAAGATAATGAAGTCCATTCCCAAATGCCTATTATTTATCTAGAAGAACCTATCAAAGTGCAATTATATTTAACCTTAGCAAAGATACCAAGCAGAAAAGAAACAAACTCTAAGTACAAGTAGGACTCAAGGCCAAGAGCCTGTGTTGGATCATACAAGGAAGAATATAATAGTCATAGAAGGAGAACTACTAGGCACTATTCTCCCATTGCTTCATCTTCAATCTCACAATTGTTGGTGGAGTCTGATCTAAGGTGACATAGGTATAAAGATCATGATAAGGAAAGATGTAGGACTCATGATCGATAAGGCTATCACGCAAGACAGTTTGATGGAGAAGATGAAGAGCGTGAATCATGAAGAAATAGAGATAGGTATGAGTATCAAAGAGGGCATCACTACAATAGAGCATATGAATCCTTTGAGCATGAAGAGCCCCTGTTGGAAACTTGTAGCATGATAAATATAAGGGAAGCTATTTATATTCCAACTAGGCACATAAAAGACAACCATATTAAGTGGCTAGACATGCACAATATGCCTAGATTTGAGGGTGGATACAACATAGATCCGCAACACCACCTTCAAGAATTCCATGATGCCTATGTCCTAGAGAACATAGAAAGTGATTGGCAGAAACTTAAGTTGTTCCCTCTGACACTCATTAAAGAGGCTGAAAGCTAGCATAGATCATTGGAACTAGAATCAATCAGAAGATGGAGTATCATGCTTGAACTTTTTAATGACAAATATCAATCCTACTCTCGGGTGTCCAATCTTAGGAAATAAATATAGGGCTAGAAGCAAGGGACCCATGAATCCCCTTATGTGACAATGGGCAAATACTATTCACTTTTGCATAGGTGCCTAGGCCATGGATTTTCGAAAAGGGAGTAGCTTAGGGACATTGTCAATGGGCTACAAAACGAAACCAAGGAAACCCTTGGAGTTTATGCCCATGGAAGATTTTCTAAAATGATTGCCCATTGCATTCAAAGACTTATCGATCAGGTGGAAAAGGAAGAGGGAGAAGTAAAGAAGAGAGAATTAGTCGAGGAGTACAATAGAGACCCATCCATTAAAAAGAAAGATGCATGAGTGTGTGATCAGCAAGAGGATAAAAGCTTGGATGAGGTAATACAGAAAAAGACACTACCTATTTAAAAATATGTTACCAATATTATAGTTAAGATAGAACAAATGTGGGATTTGGTGGATGAAAAGTTTGCAATAGCCTTGAAAATTTTGGAGGAAAGAACTAAATTGGTCTTCAGCAAAGGCAAGCATAAAAAGAATAAAAGATATTTTGAATAAAAAGAAAAGGTAGCTTCAGTGGTAGATTGTTTAGTTACAAGCTTAGATGAAGAGTAAGGATGTTTTGTGTGCTACTATAACCATCCTAAGGGATGTTTCCTAGTTATGACACATTTCCAATAAATGGGGCCATATGAACTAAATCCAAGATTCATCAAGAAATAAATACCCAAACAGTTACCTTATCCTCAAGGTAACTATTGGATTGCTATTGCTGAACTATGTCAATAGGATCCTGTTAATGTGATTGTGTCGACATAGGGTTTAATGCATTGCATGCATCAATGTAGTGTCATGTGTTGCTTATATTAATGCTTGCACTAGTTGCATTTATGGCATCCATTCATTAGTAGCTAGCCGAACTCTTACATTTTTATCTTTCCAGAGTTAGAATATTTTCTAAGTACTAATAGTAGGAGTGAGAAGTGTATGGATCTTTATTCAAGCATTGATGAACCTAAGCACCTTGGTGTGATTGGCAATAAAGATAAAATTTCTTTATAAACGTTGCAACACTTGGACCTAGCTTAATGTTTACTTATTCATGTGGTCTACTTTAATGCACTGGATCTTAGAGAGCTAAAGTCTATGAAATTCAACCATTTCGCCTAGCGAACTCTAGTGATTCGTATGGTTGGGTGTAGGGACTGCTCGGTGCTTATCATTAGCACCATTGCTAGGGACTTTAGTTAGCTATGTGTGCTACTTAGGAGTTAGTAAAATTATATAACAACATTGTAATGAAACTGAAAGTCAACATCATTAAGAAAAGTAATAATAATAACGAAAGCACATTGTTCTTCTTCCTGTACAATATGGCTTCTTCTCATAGGGGAGATTCTCTGTTGCCATACGAAGGTAGATCTAATCAACAAAGGCATGAAGGGTCAAAACTACTAGTGCCCCAATAATGTAGAGTGGTCTATACTCATCCTGATGAGCATGTGCCAAACTTCACCTTCGTTCTACATAAGGATGAATAGCTGCAGTGGAGGGACATAGAGGGCAACATTGTGTTGTTCCTTAATCAATCAGTTCTTGTAATGTGTCTCCAAACTCTCATGAAATTAGGTTTTGTAGGGCTTAATGCTGAGTATGTTGTGTAGGACCATGACTATCGGGATTATCATCCCACTGAGGCACAATGAAAGAAAGATCAACAATATGAGATGCAGTATGAGGCATTAAAGAAAAAACGGTTCACAAACCCCTTGTTCTTGCTAGTTTAGAAGGAAGGTGAGGATTCCTTCTTTGGGGATTTTAAAAACACTAACTCTCCTCTGTTCTTCTTTGATGAAGGGAGCCCTAGTTAGAATTTATAGTCCACTGTAAACAATCCTGGTTCAGGGAAGAATAGGTCCCATGATCATGGAGGCTCGGAAGGAGGAAGTTAAGGCAGGAACTAGGACAGGCACCATGATAGAGACAAACATGGTGATCATGGTCATGAGCAAAGAAGAGGGAGTAGCAAGCACTGTGCTAATGTTGGCTCTCCTCTCTCTTCATCTTCAATGTCCTCATCTTCTTCCTCCTCCAGTTCTGATGGAAGCCATAGAGGATGAAATTGCGATGGAGGTGACCAGCAAAATAGAGATGATCGTAGGGTCCATTGAAAAATAGAGACCAAGGACATGGGAAATTAAGCTCGCTACCATGAAAGAAGAGATAGTAGAGGACATTATAGGCATCATGGTCATTAGAGAGGCTATGACTATGATGAGCCTTTGCTTGCCACAAGGAGCATGCTAAACATTATAGAGGCCATGAGGATTCCAACAAGGCATGTGAAAGACAAAAAAATCAAATGGTTGGATAAGAAAAATATCCCCAAGTTCAAAGGGGAATACAACTTAGATCCACAAAATCATCTTCAAGCCTTTCACAATGTTTTTTCCTTGCAAAACATTGAAAACAAATGGAAAAAACTAAAGTTATTTCCAAGGATGCTTATTAAGGAGGCTGAAAGCTGGTATAGGTCATTAGAACAAGAATCAATCAAATAATGGAGTATGATGCTTGAACTCTTCAATGAAAAGTATCAAATGTACTCCTAAGTGTCTAATCTGAGGAAGTAAATTTAAGGGTGGAGATAAGGAACACATGAACCCTTGGTTATGACCAGCAGAAAATATTATTCTTTGTTGCACAAGTGCCCAGGCCATGAATTTTCTCAAAGGAAGTAGCTTTGCCATATCATAGATGGGCTCCAAATAGAAATGAGGAGAACTCTTGGGGTCTATGCCCAAGGGGGGCTTTTAGAACTAAGGGCTAATCACATCCAAAGGTTGATTGAGTACATGGCCAAAGAAGAACGAGAGTTGAGAAAAAGGAAAAGTGTAGGGAGTAGAACTAGAACCTTTCCATCTAAAAAAGAAAACTCTAGTTTTATGACAATGATAAGGAGGCATCACTTGATGAAGTGGTGCAATGCAAAACATTATCAATCCAAAAATCTATTTCTGAAATATTAGCCAAGGTAGAAAAAATGTGGGATTCTTTGGATGAAACATTCCAAATTATTGTGAGAATCATAGAAGAGTCCAAAGAGCAAGGTAGTGGTTGTAACTAAAGGAGAATGAAGGAAGTTGAATGCGTCCATCAAAGGGATAAGGGCAAAGCTGCTACCGTAGCAGAGATTTCAGAGTTTGAAACAAATGATTATGGTGGATGTGATATCTACTACTATGAGAATCCTAAGGAATGTTGCCCCATTTTGTCACACTTATAAGAGTTTGGGGTGTATGCACTGAATCCTAGATTGGTAAGAAGGCAAGCACCCATGAGGTTATCTTATCCTCAAGGCAATTATAGGCAATTCCATCAACAACAAGCCTACTATCTGAGTGGAGCTCCATTCCAATGTCATGAGTAGTACTAGTAGTGGTAGCATCCATAGTCATGAGGGATGCCACCACCAAGCCAATAGTACCCTTACTAACAACCAGATCCACATGGGTATTATGTTTAGCAGCTAATTTCTTTGCGTAACTCTTCCAGTCATGCATCTTTCCAAGTCCACTACTACCCTCGTGAATACTATAGAGCTCAATATCCAAGAGGGGAATCATCATGTCATTCTATCCTCCTCATCCTTCTGCACTTGTACATCTACCCTTAACTCAATTTCCAATAGCTTCATGCATGTAGGGTGAAAGTCCTATCCAACTACACAAAGAAATTCCATAAGGAATGATAACTTACAACCAGCTTCCCAACTGAGTGGCTTAAAAAATAAGCCCTGAAAAAGACCTTTCTTCTGAACCAACAATCTTTCTAAGCCCTCATAAACACCTATGACTGATGATCCTGCTTCTCCCTCATCCTCTTTTACATCATTTGAGAACCCTTCAAACGAAATGCCTCCCAAAGTACATATTGCCATACTAACCCATGTGGTCACTGATTGAGTAAAGGTTGGCCAGTTACCCAGGAAAAGATATGATCCTAAGAGTCCACTAATTTATGTGCAAATCACTGGGAATGAGCCTTGCAAGGCTCTTGTAGACTTAGGTTCTAGTGTGAATTTGATCTCCCATGAGATGTACAAAGCCTAGAACCTGCCTCCTCTCAAGAAGAGTGACATTTTTTTTGAGTTAGCAGATAAGTCCATCACCATTCCTGTGGGACTCATGGAGGATATTATCACCACTATTATGGGTGGTCCTATCCTGCTAACTTCTTGGTGATTCAAGTAGAATACTGTAAGGTGGACTTTCCAATCATCATGGAAAGGGCTTGGTTGAGCACAATAGATGCACGACTGGTGATGAGTGGCAAGGTACTCCTACACTCAACCATACGAATATGAGCATTTCATGCACGATCCAGGCGAACTCCACAGACGAACTAGTTGTGGTATCTAGATGGTTATTCTTAGGTTGCAGTTTGCTATCTTCCCACCTGGAGTAGTATTAGCTTTGTCACGTATGGTTTAGCCTAGAGTGAGGTGTATGATGTGTTTCTACACTAGTACTACTCCTGAGTATGATGGAAAATAATATTAACTAAGCTAAGAGAGAGAGGGTGAGAGAGAATCTAAGCTAGCCTAATTGTGATGAGCATCCGTTCCTCAATCATCTGTACACATCTTGGACCTCGTGCACGACTACCATTGGGATTACCAAGCGCAAATCCTAGGTACGCTACTGGGTTGCCAAGTAGTCACACTTAAATGCTTGTGATCAAGTCATACTCATTCCGCGTTTAATAGGAGTTTAGGATAAAGAGATGTTAACTACGAAAGCAATACATAACAATAAAAATTAAATAATTAAACTAAGTGAATGTTGCAATGATGAAGTAATCTCGATCTTTATTTTTGGTCATGTGCGTGTCCAAGTATGTCACACTCGAATAAGGATGCCATACAATTACAATCACCACACTGCGGGCATGCACTGACAAATAATTATAACTCTAAGAAGGAGAAATTGCAAAATTTTGGGTAAGGAACTAAGAACTAACTCTCAGAACAAGGAAAGTTGCCTCTTATTTATAGAAATTGAGGCAGGCTACGATATTGAGTACGTGATATCGTGGCTGATGCAATATCGTAGTTGCAATATCGGGGGTCCGATAACTGGGCCTGATAGACCATATCTTGTATCAGGGGTCCGATAACAAGGCTTTGATAATTGGGCTTGATAGACCATGACTCATCATACCCCCACGACTGAATAACAACTCGTCCTCGAGTCAAAGAAAGTGAGGAATAAGTTCAATTGATTACACAGTGGATAGGTATGGGATTATTGATTAACTAGGAATTTATTTATGTCGCAGTGGAGAATTAAAAAAAATTTGGACATAGAAACAAAAGAAAAAACTTGTGGAACCCATGGGGTTCTCGGTAGTGGTGGCTCCTCTATGGGTGCCTCTCCTTTGTCCTGCATGATCAAGCTTCTAATATTGATATCGTTGAAGAAGTGCTTGATGTTTCTCCTCTTCTATCCAAGGGTTATGAGTCGTCCATGTTGATGTTCCAATGTTTGATGGAGTCAGCACTTTCCATGAACATGGCAATTATGGGAAGACTTGATTGGCATTGACATGTTATGCCAGAAATAGTCGTCATTCCTCTTCATAGGCTTGGGCCCTAACCTCTCCACCTTTTGCTTGGATAGATTATGCAGTAACAGGGGTTCCATGATGGATGCTGAGTGATTGTGCCTCCTACTTTGCATGTTCTACATGAAGTCTTTAGCCTCTGCCACCCCTTGGTCATTCGGTTGCACCTTGAGAAGGTCCTTCTTGTTGTCTTCTTTTAGGGGTCATCTATAATCACACAAAGATCAATTGTTAGTAAGGTTATTAAAAAAAAGTTCAATGATTTCATACCTTACTCACTGCCTTTAATAAATGTTGAATTCTTTGCTTAGTGTGATTTTAGAGTTAGAATTTTTTTTTCAAGGAAGTTGCCCTCAAAGTTTAATGTTAGACTTGGTGACACAGAAAAGGACCTGGTTTTGAGGAATGTTTGATAAAATGATGACAAAGAAAAGAATAGATTTGGTAATGAAGTACTTAGAGGGTATAAGATGATGTGGTGGTATGCAACAAGTACAAATTGCAAAATTCACGCAAGTGGGTCCTCCCCAAAGCAGGTTCCAACCTATAATGCCCTTGCGTAACCACACCTTAAAATGTTCGTAGGCACTAGAAGGGTTAAATGTAATCCACACCAGTTTCACAAAACACACACATGTAAATATCACCCAAATGAGGTAAGAATTCTATGCTATACGAGACACGAGCTACAATTACATGGACAATGAGATGAGATGGGGTATAGAAGGGATTGTAGAGATTCGGACATGAGGTAACTGACCCAGGGCACAATGAATCTTGCGTGTAAAGCATGATTAATGTGTCATTAACCCGTCGTTCCAAGATTAGGACCAAGTCCATTCCTCTGATCGGTGACATCGCATTATTTCATTCCATGATGAGCAACTATGAGAGTACCATAACAACAAGGCGTACAATCACTTAGCATTTTGTTCAAGGGACGAGTGATTTTTGTTTTGTGGTAGTTTCTTTGTGTTTGTTTTTTTTCTCTCTTTTTTTTAATTGTTGGATCCAGAGAAGTCGCCAACCTTCGGGCATGGGTGCATGTCTTTCCAGTGGGACTCCCTAGAATAACATTGGATTTTTAAGTGCCTTTTGATTACTCTTACTCCCATTTTTCATTAGATCTACAAGGATCTTAGTACAACCACGTTGCATGACAACTCCCATAGACGTCACTAAAGAGAATCTGCAAGTCCCCTTGATGTCACAGCCTAATCATTCCCTCTTGGTCCATCCTTCTTCATTCTAGGTACAATGAACACAAAATTAATTTTAAGTTTTAAAAATGTGAAGAATATCACTGTACCCTCGATTAGAACCTCTTATTTGTAGAATGGATGAGTGGGTGTAATGGGCTCACTGTCCACATAATTGATCACTCAAGACTCGATAACATGGAACACACCTCAACCAACGAGCCACATGAGTGTTTGATTCGTAGACAAGATTACTTATAAAAATGTAAAAAGACAAAGAGACAAAAAGATAAACAAGAAATTGAAAAATGAAAAACTGGAAAAAAAAAAGTTGTAAAATTCAAGAAAATAAAAAATATTTATTAATCTTTCTCGTTAATAAAATGGGGGATATCCCGCATAACTAAATGGTTGAGTATGGCAAAGATTAATAAATGAAAGATGAGGATCCTTGCATGTTGGAAATATTAGGACCTAGTCATACTTACCCCATTGAGGTTCACACACCTTATTATAGTAAGCATAGTGGGGCAATTTGTAAGATGTAGTTTCCGGATAACAAGTTGACCCACTATGATAATTAGGACCATTAGATGGTATGCAAGGATCAGGATGTCGTCCTCCATGGCTGTATTCATTGGACCGTATGGTTGTTGGAGTGTTAATTGTTGGCCTTGATGAAGTAACACGAGGCGTTGGGTTTGAAGAGAAGGATGCACCACAGTGTTGGACTTATGTTGAGTTGGAGGACGCAATGGCCTTGAAATTGTGTTGTCCCTTCCTAGGGTCATTTCTAAAGAAGGGACGCCTTCGATGTTGCTAAGGTCTCTCACTGCTGTTGGCAATAGTAGCACAAGTAATGTTCGGGGGTTGTTGCTATGGTGCAGAAACCTTAGGAACAATTGGTGGCGATGTAGAAGGAGGGAAAGGATGAGAATGTTGAAAATTAGGAGAAGTGTGTGGTACACAAGGCAATGGTTTTGTTGAGGACATGGGCTAATAGTATTGAGGAGAATGGTAATGCGATGAGATAGAGTATGTTGGCCTAGTTGGAGAATTGAACTAGATAAGCATTTGGATTCAGATGATATGAAGGGTGTCTCCAGTTTAGGAGTGGCTTCCCCCACGAATGGGATTGTTGCCACTGTGATTGAACACAGTATCTTTGTATGAACTCTAGGTGTAACGTGCTTCCCCAATGCTCATATAAATGTAACAAGATTGGGCATTGGCCCTTGGGGTGATCGTATAGGAAAATGTTGCATTCATATGGATGTTTGGCCATTCAGCTCTTATCTTCCTCATTCCTTCTTTCCAAATGTCTAATGATATTTTTTCCTGCTTCTTGGGTTGTCAAAACTCTATCTCCAATAATATCAATAAATTCTCCATAGTTTTTATGTGTTCATTTCAACATCTTATTGATCTTTGCCTCAACTTCTTCTAGTGATTGTTGTGTTCGAAAAGATGATTTTCCCTCCTTGAGATTGGTTGATTTCTCCTTTTTGTGATTATGGACCTTTGTTAATTTGATATTTTGGTCCCATTGATGTTTTTCAACACTCACATCTAGCCATTTCTCCTTCTTCTTTTGCTACTTGCTTAATAAGCTCTTGAACTTGATGGGTTCATAGTTTGTATAGTTGACATTGGGCATACATCCCTAGGATCTCTTTTGTTTCATCATGAAGCCCATCAATGATATGATACATTAGCCTTTCCTCGGAGAACTCATGGCCTGGACAGTTGTCTAACAGTGCATAATATCTTTCTAAGGCCATGTCCAAGGGTTCATGTTATGCTTGTTTCCACTCTTGGATTTGTTTCCTCAAGGCCGACACTCTTGCATGGTTTGATATCTTTCATTAAAGAGTTCTACCGTTGTTGTCCAACATTGTATTGAATTTGGTTTTAACGGTCTATACCATACTTTTGCTTGGCCAACGAGTGTCATAGGGAAGAGCTTGAGTTTTTGCCAACCGTTATCAATGTTGTTCCATGTACAGGCATCGTAGAAGGCTTGTAAATGTTGTTGCAGATCTAAGTCATAGCCTCCTGAGAAATTGGGAAAGTTGTTTAAATCAAGCCTGGGTAGACGACTCTCTTTACGATGCCTACGGGAGATTCGAACAACCTCTTATATTTGTGTTAGGTTTGTAGTGGCCAGTAGGTGTTCATCATCATCGGGTAAGTTATCCTTTCATGTGTTGGGATGACGTTGCTTTTGTTTATGTTTATAAGAAACCCCCACCTTGGGTTGCGTACTCCAATCTTCATTGTCATAGAATTCATTGTTTATCCAATGAATTTCCCCACTAGATGTGGCATTGTTATAGTCTTGTAGGAGAGCCATGGTTGTGAAATTGTGTGTGAATTTATATGTGACCTTTTATAATTATTTCTTTCTAAAAGATATATCGTTCATTCCTATACAACAACCTTGTATGATATAACTAATCTAGATAACTAGCACCATCCCCGGCAACAGTGCCAATGATGAGTGGCGAGGTACCCCTACACTCAACCATACGAATACGAGCGTTTCACGCACGATCCGGTCGAACTCTGCAAATGGACTAGTTGTGGTAGCTAGACAGTTATTCTTAGGTCGCAGTTCACTGTTTTCCCACCTGGACTAGTATTAGCTTTGTCATGTATGGTTTAGTCCAGAGTGAGGTGTATGATGTGTTTCTACACTAGTACTACTCCTGAGTATGATGGAAAATAATATTAACTAAGCTAAGAGAGAGAGGGTGAGAGAGAATCTAAGCTAGCCTAAGTGCAATGAGCATCCGTTCCTCAATCATCCGTACACATCCTGGACCTTGTGCATGACTACCACTTGGATTACCAAGCGCAGATCCTAGGTATGCTACTAGGTTGCCAAGTAAGACTTAAATGCTCATGAACAAGTCGTACTCATTCCACGTTTAATAGGAGTTTAGGGTAAAGATATGTTAACTACGAAAGCAATAAATAATAATAAAAATTAAATAATTAAACTAAGTGAATGTTGCAATGATGAAGTAATCTCGATCTTTATTTCTAATCATGTGTGTGTCCAAGTACGTCACACTCGAATAAGGATTCTGCACAATTACAATCACCACACTGCGGGCATGCACTGAGAAATAATTCTAACTCTAAGAAGGAAAACTGGAAGAGTTTGGGTAAGGAACTAAGAACTAACTCCCAGAAGAAGGAAAGTTGCCTCTTATTTATAGAAATTAAGGTAGGCCACAATATCGCGTACGCGATATCGCGGTTGATGCGATATTGTAGCTGTGATATCGGGGGTCCGATAACTAGGCCTGAAAGACCATATCTTGTATCAGGGCTTTGATAACAGGGCCTGATAGACCATGACTCATCAACTGGGAATCAAAGATCTCTCCTTGGAAATTTCTAAGGAAAATTATTTTAGAAAGATCAAGAGGAAGCCTATTCTATGCATCATGTATAGTAACATAGTATGCAGTTGTGTGAAAAAATTATGGATCATGAAAAGCACATCAATCACAACATGCAAATAGTATATCGATGTGATAGAAATTCAAAGGTGCCTATACACAGCGATTGCAAAATAGGAGGGTACCTAGTGGTTGACAGTTGATCTTGAAACTAGCTCAGTCCTATGCATGGAATAAACTGAGAGCCTTATGAGTCCCTATATTGAAGGCATGAATGAGATAGAGATAATCCATCACCAACTCTCTAATGAACCTCATGACATTAGTTGTGGAGAGTTGGAGATCCCTAAGAGCTTTAAATAGAAGCCCCTTGAGTTGAAAACTCTACTGGTCAGAATAAAGTATGATTTTCTAAAAAATAGCAAGCTAGTTATCATCAATGCTAACCTTGCTCCTATGCAGAAAAAGAAGCTATTAGAGGTGGTTAGCAAATGGCTAACAACCTTTACTTGGTCATATCCTGAACTCATTGGGATTGATCCTAGGATATGCCAACATCGCATCTACATGGATTCGTCTATTAAGCCAAAGAGGTAACCACCACAGTAGTTGAACCCTAAACTAAAGCAAATCATGAAAGAGGAGATTAAACAACTCCTTAAAGCAGGGTTCATCTATCCCATTGCGGATAGTCAGCTGGTTAGCTCACTTGTGATAGTGCTAAAGAAAGGTGACAAATGAAGGGTCTGCATCAATTTTAGGCTGTTGAACATGGTAACATACAAAGATCACTTTTCGTTGCCATTTATGACTAGGTGTTGGATATCATTTTGAGGCATTGCTACCATAGCTTTCTAGATGGTTATAGTGGCTATAACCAAATTCAAATAACATAAGAAGATTAGGTAAAAATAACATTTAGGAGTCCTTGGGGGACTTTCACATATAGAAAGATGTCATTTGGCCTATGCAAAGCCCCTGCCACATTCCACCACCTTGTCCTGAGCATCTTCCAACAATAGATTTGTAGTGGGCTAGAAGTCTTCATGGATGACTTCTCCACCTATGAGGTGACATTTGAGCAAGCCCTAGACAATCTTAAGAAAGTGTTGAAAAGATGTGGAGATAAACCTTAGGCTTAACTAGTAGAAAAGTCATTTAATGGTTGATGAGTGGCAAGGTACCCCTACACTCAACCATACGAAATGAGCGTAGCATGCGTGATCCGGTTGAACTCCGCATACTAAATGCCTAAACGCCGCAAGGAACACTTGGGGTTAATTAATCGTTGTCTTCCTAGACTTACTTGTTGTTGTTATGGTGTATGGTTAAGTAAGTTCGAGGTATATGATTTTTTTGGTCTTTTATGGTTTATCTCCTATGCTAAAGGGTGAAGGGTTGAGAGACTAAAACTAACTCTAACTAC
>MNCI01036334.1:265651-336451 GCA_015680685.1 Gnetum montanum | reverse complement strand
TACCACTCATTATCTATATTTTGCAAGGCACAGGCATCGTGGAATGCCTGTAAATGATGTTGAGGATCAGCGTTGTATCCCCCTTCAAAACGTGGGATATTATTTATGTCCAGACGCTTGATCCTGCTATCTTTTAAGTGCCTTGTGGGGATCCTAACTACCTCTGTGATGTCTAGCATGCTTTGGGTTGCGAGTAGGGGTTCGTCATGATCATCCCTATTCATCATGATCATCCCTGTCATGACGTCTATGATGTCCTCGTGGTGGTTCCCTACTCTCCCTACGTCCTTGCCCTTGTCCTAACTCCCGACCTTCCTGTCGAGGTCTTTCATCTTCTTTACTTTTACCCTCTCTGTTGTGCTCACGATGGTTGCACCCAGATGTGGAAGGAGAGTGTGAATGGTGAGATGAAGGAGAAGAGGAAGGGGATCCATCACCATGGCAATGTTTCTTACCTTCTCTTCGATTGCTTCGATCCCAATCGTTGTGATGATCTAAGTGTCCGTCCTTAGTGTGAGTGGTTGTTCCTACTGTGAACAATTGGTGCTCATAGGGATCAGAGCCCGTAGCATGTACAGTTGATCAAAGGCTCTGATGCCTAACCTCTTCACCATTGTGAGGAGGAGGAACATCATTTCCTAAGAAACCCGTTGTGAGGGTTTCCTCATCTCCTATTTTACTAAGGACATGGGGGACCTTTCCCTTCAACAATGAGTGTTGGCTCTCTTGCCTTTCGTCCCTTATACGTTGCAAAGCGGTGGGATGATAATCCCTTATATGATATCTTCCAGCAACGTATTCAGTGAATAAGTCTTGCATGCCAATCTATGCTAAGGCACAGAAGAGCATGTTCGGAACAAATCGATCTGGTGGTAAAACTATATTACCAAACAAATCTCTCCAGCACAACTATTCATCCTAATGGAGGGTAAAAGTGTAATCAGGAATATACTAATCGGGATGAGTATAAACTATCGTATACTGTTTAGGACTTGGCTGGTCTAGGTTATGTGTATGTCGCTGACTGTCTTCCGTGTTATCCCTAGGTGATTTAACCTTATGAGAAGAAGCCATTTTATTGGTGTGCTATTCACCGTTATATATGTTCTTATTTAACTAATTAACCCAAAAGTTCATTAAGGCTCACAATGATGTGAAAGATTTCCTAATGTTCTAATTGGCGTACAAACACTTAGTCCCCGGCAACGGTGCCAATGATGAGTGGCGAGGTACCCCTACACTCAACCATACGAAATGAGCGTAGCATGCGCGATCCAGTCGAACTCCACAGACTAAATGCCTAAATGCCGCAAGGAACACTTGGGGTTAATTAATCGTTGTCTTCCCAAACTTACTTGTTGTTGTCACGGTGTATGGTTAAGTAAGTTTGAGGTATATGATTTTTTTGGTCTTTTATGGTTTATCTCCTATGCTAAAGGGTGAAGGGTTGAGAGACTAAAACTAACTCTAACTACAGCACTAAGTCCTAGCGTCAGCATCCGTTCCCACTTGCACTACACACCCTGAACTGTGCAACTGTGGCTACCAAACGCTAATCGTTACTGGGATTACCACACGTAACGCACGTGCTCGAAGCGGTCGTACTAAGGCACTTAACTAGCCTAAGTGTGACAAGCAACCGATTCCTTGACTAGCTATACACATCCGTAGATGCTCGTAATCAAGTCATACTTGTCCCACGTTCTAGGAGATAAGGGTGAGAGAATCTAATCGCGATGAGTAGCCGATTCCTTGGCTAGCCGTACACATTCGTCAATGCTCGTAACCAAGTCGTACTCATGCCGCGTTACTAGGAAAGCAATAAACAACATAAAATAAACCTATCCATGTACTGCAAGGTTTATTCACAAAGCTCGTCTTTATTGCCGTACACAACTTTTGTTTAGGTACAAAGCTGCTCGAATAAAGAACTGTTCACTTGGAGGACTCCTACTGCGGGCACATGGAAAATATTCTATCTCTGGGGTGATCAATCTACCAGAGCTTCGCTACTTCTAGCCTAGGATGACAAATGAGGGGAATGCCGCCTCTTATTTATAGATTTGGCAATGGACCGCGATATCGCGTACGCGATATCGCAGGGGATGCGATATTGCGGCGGGCGCAATATCGCGGCTGGTGCGATAGCATATCGCGTCTCATCAATGGTCCAGAAAGGCATTGTTCTAGGGCATAGAATTTTAGAAAAAGGGATCGAGGTGGACCCTAAAGAAATAAGGGTCACCCAAGGAATTATTAGATAAGAAGAAACCGTTAAAGATGTGAGGTCATTCCTTGGATAAACTAGTGACTATTGGTGATTCATTGAGAATTTCTCTAAGATTACTAAATTATTGGTGGAGCTAACAAAGAAGGATGCTCCATTTGTGTGGACTCTAGAATGTGAACGTACATTTCACTAGCTTAAGCAAAAGCTTGTAGAAACTCTAATTCTACGAGCACCTGAATGCTCTAGGCCCTTTCACATCATGACGAAACCATCTAATTATGCCTTTGTGGTTGTGCTCATGTAGTTAGATGATTAGAAACATCCTTAGTAAATCCGCTATGCAAGTAGAAGCATTGTGGATGCACAGCTAAACTACACCATAATAGAAAAAAAATTAATGGCAGTGGTGTTCACCTTGGAGAAATTTAGGTACTATGTGCTTTGATATAAGGTGTTCATGCATATAGATCACAATGCAATCCAATTCCTGCTGAATAAACCAACAGTGAGTCCCTATGTCATACAGAGGCTAGTGATCTTGTAGAAATTCGATCTTACAATGGTAGATTAAAAGAGAATTGAAAATGTGGTTGCTAACCACTTGTCTTAGTTGCGATGGGACAACAAAGAGGATGAGAGTTCACTATCAGATCAGTTTCCTGATGAACTCCTCTTTGTCAATGCTACAACTGAACAAATGCTTACTGTAACCGACTGGTACGATGACATTCTCACTTACTTGTTCACTAAGGAGATGCCACAAAAGTGGGATCATAGGAAGAAATAATAGTTTCTTCACTAGGTGAAACATTTCATGGAATCAACAAACACCTTTACAAGGTGTGCACTGATGGCTTAGTTCGTTAGTATGTACTTGATGGTCATCAACTACACGTTCTCCAAGATGCTAACAAGGGCCCATGTTGGAGCCACTAAGCTAGAAGTTGCACGGATATTAAGATCCTCATGGCTGGGTATTATTGGCCAACACTTTTCAGGAATTCTTACCACTTCATTCACTTTTGTGAACATTGCTAATGTGATGGTGGAATGACCGCTTGTATGGAGGAACCTCAAAAGGGGATTGAAAAAACTAGAGTCCTTAAATATCTGCAACATTGACTTTATGGATCCCATGATACCAGTGTTGAATGGAAAGACATACATCATAGTTGTTGTTGACTATGGTATGAAATGGGTAGAAGCTATAGCAGTCACCAATTACACATCTTCTATGGTTACTCAATTTGTACAACAATATGTTGTAAATAGGTTTGGGGTGTCATGTGCACTTATTTTTGATAATGGTACTCATTTCACAGGAACTACATTTCAGAAACTCATGGTAGACTTGGGGGTTAAATATAAATTAACAACACCCTAGCATCCCTAAGAAAATGATTAATCAAAGGTTACAAATAGGGAAATAACAAAAATACTAACACGACTTGTTAGTAAATATAGGAGGGATTGAAGCATGAAACTCAATGATGCCCTTTGGGCCTATGGCTTCACTTGAAAGCTTCTTATTAGCTACTCTCCCTATGAGCTTATGTATGGAAAGTTACCAACTCTTCCCATCTAAGCAAAGCTTCATACATTATCAATGGCATGTGACCTTGACCTTGACCTGAGTCTAGCATAGAAAGAAAGATTGATGAATCTTAACATGCTAGACAAGAATCAATTGGTAGCCCTGTCATCTAACGAGTTGCACAAGGCATTCAATAAACAATGACATGACCTTAGAATAAGGAAAGAAAAATTTCAACTAGGAGATAGGGTCCTCTACTAGAATCCCACACATGTACCACAAAAAATCAAGTTTCAGACATTGTGGGAGGGGCTTTATATTAACTATGAAACCTTTTTTTTGGGGCCATGTTAATCTACAAACTTGAGGGCCCAAAATAGAAACTGCTCATCAACATGCAACAACTCAAACCTTTTGATGAACCTAAGAGAGGTAATAATCAAAACATCTCAATGGATGGACATGCATGCTTAATTTTTTGGATCTCCTCCTTCCAACTCAGCCATGGAGGAGATAACCATTCATACTGATCTATAAAAGTGGCTCCTCAATTTTCACATTTTTTTACACAATTTTAGTACATTTTTTTCTTTCTTGAATATTTTACAATTTCTTCTATATGTTACTTTATTTGCTTTCGATTTTTCTAACGTTTTTCTTTGTTGCTGCGAGGACTAAGTGCAACTATAGCTATTGATTGATGGTGGCTTGTACTATAATGTTATTTGATTGCTAATGTCTAGATTCTATCTTTAAATTTTGATGTTGATAACTAAGACATGGGTTCTTTTCCATGATAACAAGCATCAAGTCCATGTCATTCACCCATCCACAAAACTCTATAGTGTTTCCTTATTTTGGAAGTATTCAATTGCTTCTTAAATGAAATTTTTAAAGAACTTGTGACATTGGTAGTTACTAAACTTGGGAAGGATTAAATGAATAGACAAGGGTGTGACTTCAAGGGGACTTGATGCTCTTTGTACCTGCTTACATTGTTGGATGCATAACTGTTCTCATGGATTTCTCACCATTTCACTGTTAATCAATAATAGGAAGCTAAAAGTCTTTACATGGTATGGTTCCCATCGAAAAATCTAAAAATCTAAAAAAAAAACAATAATGGAAATTCAAAGCACATCTCTTAAAGTGCTAGTTATGGGACTAAAACAACATGTTACCCATGCCTAAAGGTCCCCTCTAACTAAGGCCCATCTTACTTCTTGCTTTTCTTTTCTTCTCTTTTAGGAATGGTGATTGATTTGTGGGGATATTCTTATGCCTTGAGGCAATGGACTAGTCTTGGAGTGTTAATGTGAAGTTAATGAATGTGATTGGTTTCAATTCAAACTAAGGATGGATGTTATTGGGTCATTAATCACAAAATCCACAAGGGACTTCATGTGACCACGATATGGGGACTCCATTCCACTCTCCACCTCATCCATCTCTACTTTTCATATCTCACCTCTTTGCCTCTTTTCATGTTTTGCTCAATGTCTTAGTTTGATGCATCAAAGTTTCTAGATAGTTTCTTTGATGATTCGGTCCTTAACTTACCATAACTATTAGTCATCCATGAGGATCCACGAACTCCTTGGTTTGAGGGCATGTAAGGGCATTAAGGGCACGAACCTTCTATGAAAAGGACCCACTTACATACTCAATTTGGTTAGTTAAGTTTCTTATCCCTTAGGTATTTTTGCATTCAAATCTTATGTGCTCCATGTTGGTTATGTCTAGTTGTGTGCTCCTTCATGGCATTTCTCTATCATTCTCCTAATAAAAGCTCCTTTTTGAGCATTATCTTGCCCTCTTCATACATTCCTTCATGTTCTAGGCTTCATTGGGACTTTAATGTTGTATGAAAACTCTTCATTTTTTCTTTAATTTTCAAAGTGAAAAATTTTATCTTTTAGCCCCATCCACAAGATCTTGGCGACAGAGCCAACCGCATCGATGCAATCCCATTGACACATCGTAAAAATCCTATAAATATAGCGCAACACTTAGCAAATTTTTGCCATCTACTTCAAATGCAAGAGTAGTTTTTGTAATTTATGAGAGCCCAAAACCTTCTAGAGCCCACATCTTTCAAATTTCTTTTGAACCTCGTTTTTTGTTCCTGTAGCTACCAGAGGTAAGCTCTACGTCATGGAGGCCACAAACCTTAGGTTTTTGATGAAATTTTTTTTGAATTTTTTCTAGCTCCCATAAGGTTTAATTTGTAAAATAATATTATAATCACTAATTTATGAGAGGTAAGCCTTTCTAATGAACTTTGGTAGACATTAAAATGAAATAATAAAAAATAATATTAAAATAATTAAGCTTGTTATGATCACAACTTAGCCAAGTGTAACTCATCTAAGAGATAAGTTACTCAAATGTTATAAAGTTACACATCAAATGCTAATCCTTGATCATGTTATAATTACAAATGGCACCCAGATCAAAATGCCCACAGGAAGGAGGACTGTCTCAACCAAAGGACAAGTAGCCAGAATTGGAAGGGGTCAATAAGAACAACCATAGGAGTAGGTAGCAGAAACCCATGCAATAGGACTTGTTTGGGAGGAGCCTAAAGTGGAATCTGTCTAATAGATTCTTCAAGTTGATATAGAGCAATCCCACTAGGATGAGGCACTAGGACTAAGGCCAAGCCTTGAGGTCATGTTGATGGATGCTTACCTTAGGCAAATTCAGCCTAGGGATATCCTACGTTTAGTTCTCCAAAAATTGAACTTTAGTACCTTCCTAGACTTTGCCTCAAAGGATGTTAAAACGTAGCTTCAAAAGTCTCCCATGTGGCCCATCATCACTTCCAACGAGGAGTGGTGCATGGGGGACACCTATCTCCTTTGAAATAATAAGTAGTGAGATACTACTATGAAGATCAAGGACATAAGTATGTCCTACTTGGTAAATGTCGTCTTTATGGCCCTTAGCTCACTTGAAACTAGGACTAATTTGCTAGAGATCACTATACAAGTAGACCAAGAGGTCAAAATGAAGTGGGTCCAACAATGTTGTGGAGTGGACTACAAAGAGTATGGTGCACTCACCATAGTAGAATGCACATATTTTAAGATAGCAGCCTACCACCTCACTCTGACAGTAAGGCCCAGCGAGGTGATAACCTTCTTTGCCCATGCATGCATCACTTTGAGCAAGAAATTCCCCATCAGTCTTCCACAACTAATCAATCTCGAGATAGAGAAGCGATGCAAAGAAAAAAAACATGGAAGTAAGGCATTTCCCTTTTCGTGTTGAATTAGAAAATTGTGCAAAAGGGGAGGAATAGCTCATTACTTAAATGACACATTAAGACATGCTTTTACCACCTCTTAGGTAGAAATTATGATGGACAAGGTTCTTATCATAACCAAGGAAGAGGAGCACCACCACCACCACCCACTCATGAAACAATGTTAGAGGTGCATGCTACTATGGAGCGCATGTAAAAGCTTCGAGAACAACTCTTACAATAATAGCAAGCTAATCCAATTGGTGACTTGTCTATCTACCAAGTAGTCTTAAGCCATCTAAATGAGGTAACTTGCACAATAAGTTGGTTGGAGGACATGGTGCCAACATTCTTTACCCAACACATGTAGGTGCCCATGCGCTCAAATGCTAGTGCTCGAGAGGTAACGATGTCCATTGTAGGATATTAGTAGTTCCTAAAAATCTTTGAAAATGCTGCTACCTTCTCGATGTTCTTAGATGAGAGTGAGGAAGCAACTATCTTAATGATGCAGCACCAAGGGTAGGAAACAATGGTTGAGGTGGTGGTAGATTGAGTGGGTGAAGTCCTAAATGTTTCTATGACATCTGTGTTGGATAGTGCTATACTTAGAGATGTGTAGATGTCCCCAGGAATGGTCAGTGGGAGGTTTAGTGTGGCTTATCATAAGGAGTTTCTAGAACAACTGGTGGGAACCCAACAACCTATTTCGGAGGTCTTTGACCTTCTAGATGGCATGACTACTACCCAGTCGATGTTGTTGAAGACAAGGGACAAGTGCATCATTGCAAAGGCTTAACCTGAAATAGCCAAAGCTAAGAATCAGTGCTTTGCTATTAAGGTTGTTAAACTAAGATCCCATCTCACTCATCCAATGGTACTCAGCCAAGGAGTGATAAGGGATGAAGGTTTTTAGCAACTTCAGTCCAAAATTCAAGAGGCTAAGTATGCAAAGGAGTTAACGATCTTTGATGAATCCTTAGCTAATGCCATTATCTACAACATTCAAAAGGACTTGTTGGAGGTTCATCAGAAGAATGCAAATCTGACCAATGATAATCATTGCTTACATATTGTTGAGCTCCAAAAGAAGCAAATGGTTGAATATATGAGACAGTAGCAGGAGCATCTTGCCAAGGTGATAATGGACTTAAGAAGGTTAACAACAAAGAATCGTGATCTCTTGATTGAGGAGGTTCATGCCCTTTACCAAAAATATGTAATTGAAATCACTACCTAGAAGAATAAGACCCTTAAATTTGAAAAGGTCAAGAAACACTTTAGTGACTAAGTTAGCTTGCAGAAGGAGATGAAAAAAATACACATCCAACCGGTGAAGGCGAAGGTGAATGAGGCCCTCTAGGAGCTCCAACAAGGAGGTGATGTATGGCAGCCCATATTTAATGGACTAAATGAGTACAATAATGTTGAAATCTGCCTTAAGAAGCTACAAATCTCAGAAGTGATTGAATACATGAAACTCACCAAACTCTGGTATGCAAACTTGGTAATGTTGACTACCAAAAGGCCAAGGTTAATTTGGAAAAGCAAGTACCCAACTCGTACCTATTGTACGAGGCCAAGTTCAAGCACCATAAGGAGACCAAGCAGAAGCATGAAATGACAAATGCTAAACTCAATGTTTTCATGTAGCGCATCACTGATTAGAGATCCATAGTTGAGAACTTGGCTTGGTGGATGAATGTCTATTAGGAGCTACAAAACACTATCATGGCATTTAATGTTGAATGAAAGTAATTCGTAGCCTGGTTCATCAATGTAAAGGAGCTATTCCCTACAATGCCTTGTCCATGGGATATTCTCATACTGGCCCACATTAGTGATTTCACATGGATCATGTATGATCCCCAAAGTAAGGAGGAGAAGATGAAAGCATTACAAGATACTTTCCATCTTCCACCAACAGTCACAGCTACAGTTGGATAGCCACCACTAAAACCTCAACTACAATAGCCATGTGCATCAGAGGCAAGAAAAGGTCCTTCGACACCTCAAGAACCTCCTCTGCCTAGGACAATTTGATTTTCTACCTCATCTTCAAGTCAACAAAGGAGTTTTTGTCATGGTGTTCAATTTTGTTGTCATGAACACCAAATTGTGTAAAGATTGTAAATCTGTATACTTGGGTATGTAGTGTTTGTTTATGTCACTTATGTATCAAGTAGTTAGTTAATAATCCTATACTAATGAGTAGCAAGGTACCTCTATGTCCAACCATACGAATCATGAAGCATTCACATGCAGCTTGATCGAATTTCGTGGACTTTATCATTTCTGATGCACTAGTCCTTTAGGAAGTGAATCTAGCCCTAAGGTCAATCATTGTTTTCCAAATTACACTTGTGACATTCGTTGGTATGGTTAAGTGTAACTGAGGCATCTGATTTTTATCATTTTATGTTTTATAAGTTGGTGTTCAAATGTAGATAAAATGAATTTGATTAACTAATCTAAATTAACTAATTAACTAGCATTTAACTAATCCTAACATAAGCATTCAATCCCACTTTCCATACAAATCTTGAACCCATGTATCCACTACTGGGCAACCAAGCACTATGCTACTGGGCTTACCAAGCAATAACGAAGCTGGGATTACCAAGCGAATATGTGTCACGCTCGAAGTGATTATACTTATGTGTGTACTTTATCTGGCTTAATTGCTTCATTAATGTAATAACTGAAAAATATTTAATAACTAATTGAAAACATTTAGTAAATAGATAAAAACATTAGATGCATAAATGAAATAGCTAATCTATCCAAAGTGTTGCAAGGTTTATCAAAAAGCTCATCTTTATTGTTGCACACACTATCATGCTCAAGTACAACAATGCTTGAATAAAGATTTGTACACTTAATGACTCCTACTGCGGGTACTTGGAGGAAAAATTCTAACTTTCAGATGGAAAAAATGCAAGAGCTCTACTACAACTACAATCTCTACTTACCATAAATGCAACTAAATGCACGTATTTATAACTGACTATAGACACTACATCGCAAAGCCATGTCAATGCATGATATGATGCATCAACTAGGCCTTGTCGATGAGGTCTAGTTAATGGGACTGCATTAACGAGGTCTCATCAATGCAACCGACAAAATGTGACTCATCATATATTTTTCGAAAACTTTTTCAAGGACCTATTCCTCCTTTTGTTCACTCAAGGATGAGTTTTCCTTTAGTCATGGGGGTATGATGAATCACTATCACTAGACTACATTGATGGGATCCCGTTGATGTAGGATTTGACATGTCGACGCATACATGTCGATGTAGTATCATGTGTTACCTATATAAATGCATGCACCAGTTGCATTAATGGCATCCATTCATTAGTAGCTACCCAAACTCTTACATTTTTGTTTTTCCAAAGTTAGAATATTTTCTAAGTGCCTGTAGTAGGAGTGACAAGTGTACAAATCTTTATTTAAGCACTAGCATACTTGAGCACCTCAATGTAATTAGCAATAAAGATGAACTTTCTTCCTAAACCTTGTAGCACTTGGACCTAGCTTAATGTTTACTTAATGCATTTATTATTCATGTGGTTTACTTTAATGCATTTGATTAATTAATCAATTAATAATAATTAATGCACATAAGCACTACCATCTCGAGCATACTCTTAATGCTTGGTAACCTAGTAGCATTGTAACATGTTCAGGATATGTATGATAGATGGGAACAGATGCTTATGTTAGGATTAGATAAGTATTAGTTAGTTATTATATTAATTAAACATTTAATTACTTTATTTCCATCACTTAGGCAAATTAATAAAAAATAAAAAATGATAAAAATCATATGCCTCAGTTACACCTAACCATACTTTTGCACTTCAAAAGTGAAACTAAGAAGACTAATCACATTTGTTAGATTCATTACCTAGATCTAGTGTACTTAGAGGGCTAAAGTCTATAGGATTCAACCAAATCGCTTAGCAAACACTAGTGATTCATATGGTTGTGTGTAAGGATTGGTCAATGCTCATCAATTCTTATTGGTAGATCTTTCAAGCAGCCTATGACCCAAGTGCAGTCTATCCATAGCCACAAGAGCAGGATCATCAATAGTGGCAACAACCATAGTCATGAGCAATGCCACCACCATGACAACAATATTCATATAAGCAACCAGACCCTTATGGATACTATGTCTAGTGTCCAATTTCTCTAGGGAATGTAGAGGTTCAGATTACTCAATATTACCCACCAAAATACCATAGGCCAACACCTCCAAGGATGGAATTTGATCCATACATGCATTCACAAATAGCTAGTTCATCAAGTCAACCTCATAAAACTTTACCACTTGTGCTACCACTTATCATGTAAGGGGAATTACCATCACAACCTCAGTAGAAGAATGCTACAAGGATAATGAATGTACAAATAAAGTATCTTACTAACAATACCAAGGGAAAATCTAAGAAATGTCCTTTCTTTAGGAAGAGCCTAGAAACGGATAAGAGAGTTGGAACTTCATTAAGACAAGCTTCTCATATGATAAATCCTCCTACCAACACCATGCTTCCACAATAGTCAACTCAGAAACTAATAAATATCATGTTAACAGAAATAGTCATAGACTAGATAAAGGTAGGATCACTTCCTAAGAAAAGAATTGATCTAGGAATCCCTTTGATTATTTACAAGTAACTATTAATTTACCATGCAAGGCTTTACTAGATGTAGGTTCCAGGGTAAATTTGATCTCTCAAGAAATGTACAAGGCATGGAGCTTACCACTCTTGAAAAAGTACAATATAAGGTTAGAGCTTCTAGATCAATTTGTCACCATTCCTTTGGGACAAACTACATGTGATGACCACCTTCAATGGGTGGTCCTATCTAGTATATTTTCTAGTGATTAATGTGAAAAATGATGTTAGAGAATTTCCTATCATTCTGGGAAGAGCATGGCTTAGCACAATTGATGCTAAGTTAACCATGAGGGATTTATCTGTAGATATCTCTAAGGAGGACATGCAAGAAGCCATACACATGCATAGGATTCCATGAATTATCAATGATAAAGAAGGGTCCAATTGTGGATTGACACTTCAAAATGTCAACACATTACTTACATCAGCTAACAACAGAAGAGAGAAACAAGTGTATGTATGAGAAGAAAATTGGATCACTAAACGAAAAGACATCCAATGGCCAAAAACTAAGAACCTAAAATTTTCTAAAACATGCACAGAAATATCTAAACCACTTATTAACTCCTATTCTAAGAAAATGACCCAAATTGAGAACTCACAAATGAAAACATTAAACCATGATCATACATCAACAAATAGGAGAACAAAGGACTTAGAACTTGAATTTAAGAACAAACAAGAGAGTATAGGTGGATCTTTTGAGCTGCTAAGACAAATTATTTTAACATAATATATATCCTCAAAAGATCAAAATTTGATTACCATCAAGATTACTTAGGACAATAATTGGAAAATGAAATCAGTAAAGATGGTAAATGAGCAACCTAGAGTGTATGATCCAGGGGATCTAAGATGCATTTTCTAAACACTCACCCATGAGTTCAATCATGGGGGAGATGCCTTATCTTGACTTACAAATTAATAAGTGCTTTTTAAATTTTTTGTAATTAATAAGTTTTGTTATACCTTTTTCTTTTCTTAATACTTTTTCACATTCTTTGATATTTTTTGTCTTTTATACTTTTCATTTGTTAAGCTTTTGATATTCTTTAATATTTTCTAATTCTTTGATAATTTTTCATTCTTTTTATCTTTTTAATTCTTGATACCTTTTCTAATTTCTCGTATTTTGTCTTCATTTTATTTGTACATATTTTTGTCAATTTTCAATAAAACACATTGAATAAGGCAAGATATAGTCTCAATAATGTGAAGATCCCTCTATATTATCAATCATAAAGGACTAATTATCTATACAGTGAGATCACAACATCCATCCATCCATTCCAACAATAAGAGGTTTCTACCATGGTCATAATGATTTTTCCTCATAATGAAACTAAGAATAAACTTGTGTTCATTATGCCTAGACCAAAGAGTGAAGAACCAAGTGGCAATGCAAAGGGTGCAACATCAAGGAAATTTGTGGATTCTCTTGGATTACTACTATAATTTCTATCTTGTTGCTAAAGATGTATTATAGCCTTGTAGATCTAACAAAAAATGGAAGCAAGAGTACAATAAGTATTGCCTTACCATGTCACTGGAAAGATATGTTACCCATGCCTAAAAGTATTCCTCTAGTAAGGTCAACACAGTCAAAAATAAAATCCATGCACAAAATAAATTTTTGAGAGTTCTACTAGAAAGACATGTTACCCATGCTTGAAGGTAGGTGGCTTTTCAAGAATCTTAAAAATTATAATTAGTGTAGTTAATAGACTCCTTCCTTGGATAATGCACTAAGTGGTAATACTCTTTGCAATAGTGGTAGTCTTATGGTTGTGATTCCAAGAGATGAGACAATGCAGTGTCACTGAAAGTGATTTGGACTTGGTTTGAATCTTGGACAGACATGCTAATGATCACTTTAACCACCAATTACACACAAACATTCATTATGCCTATGATAAGACTCCTCATGTCCCAATTTCAGCAATCCCTTCTACAGTCCATTTCACCTCACTGTATATTCAATCATAACTTATGGTTTTGTGTAATATAGTGTTATTTTCCTAATTTGATGATACTAATTTATGTGTTTTGCTAAACAGGTATGTCTTGCATTCAACTCCTTGAGTGCCTACAGACACTTTTAGCTATGGTTATAGAAGGGCATTAAGGGCTAAAGCCTAATTTGGGGAGGATCCACTTGTATAACTCTTGTATTCCATAATTTGCAAGCAATTCCACATTATCTTGTGCCTTCCAAGATCCTCGAAAAATCTAATAATTACTTCCCTTACTTTCAAAAATTTGTCCATGTACCTATAACCCTTCATCCATCTTCTATACACTTAATAAACTTTCATAGCTTGAAATTCCCTCTTTATGGACTTTAAATGCCTAATTTTTGAAATTTAAGCATCATGGCTGCTCTAAGACCCTATGGAAATGCTCACTATCTTCCAATCATTCTGTTTGGCTCATTTTTCCATGAGAAATTGACCACAAATTTGAAATTCTTCAAGGTGATGTTGTTGATGCGATGTATGAGCCCCTCATACGTTGTTGATACGATGTTGTATCAATCATGTTGCATCAATAAAAATCTTATATATATGCACAAGGAGTTAGCAAATTTTTTGTTTTTCCCATTTGCATCAAGAGAAGTTTGTTCCATTTTCTTTATGAGCTTTGACAAGCTAACTTCCAAGGCCATAACTTTGTTCCCATAGCTTCAATTTTTGAAATTTTTGAACCTTTTTTATCCTAGAGCACTCAACATAGTTGTTTTTGGGGGGTGTGAAATCAAGGAAATTTTAGCCAATTTTTTATAAAAATTTTCTAACTTCATAGGATAGTGTAAGGGTAAGTAAGATGAAACACTAAAGGTATTATCATGAATTAAGAAGATTTACGCTAAATAATTCAATGAATTCTCCTAATAAACCATTCTAACTAATTCTAAGGCATTATAAGCAAAAAGATAATAAGTGTGGGAGGTCATGAAAATTAAAGATGCAACATCTAAGGGGTTTCTTTTTGAAAATTTTTCTAATTCTACAATCGTAGTATGATAAGAACTTGATCTAACCAAGGGTATGAGCAAAGTAAAGAACTATTAAGAATTAATATGAATACTCTAATAATTTCAAACCTTTGTTGATTACAAATGGCCCTAAACATGATACTAAAAGGAGGACCTTCACAACCTAGAAGAAAAAGATCGAGAGGCCGTGAGAGAGGTTGAACCAAAGAACAGACTCCACTAGTAGAGCACGCAGACCAAGAAGACCAATCTTTCAATATTCATCAGTAAACACCTGCTATTGAGCATTTTGCACAAGTGGAGGTAGAAGCACCATAAGCACTTGAGCAAGGGCAACCCCTCACGCTATTACCAGAATGCCTCCAAGCCATCTAGGAGAAGTCAATCATGTTCACAGTCATTATGGAACTAAATTTTGGCCCTTTCATGGAGTTTGCTCCAGAGGCTATAAGCACACAGCTTCAATCATCTTCCCTGTGGCCTACATTGTCAACCAATGGTGAATTGTATTTATGGAAAACTCTTCAATTTTTGCAAAATAAGCAAGCTAATACCATTGTGAAAATAGAAAGGGTTTTAGTGTCATACTTGGCACATTTTGGCCATATAAAAAGTATCACAAGTTTTTTTAAAAAAAGGTGTGAAGATATACACTTAAAGATTATTATTAATCTTACTTGTTTCAACTTTAGGCAGCTATTTTGTTTAGTGATGTTATTCATTCATATTCTCCTCTCTAAAGTTTAATTCATCGTCCAAAGATAAACCCATTGCAAAACCATTATATTTATGTGAACATGTTTAATTCAAATATATATATTTGGAATGAGGATGGATAGTCTGAATATTAGTGATTTTTATAATTCCAAGTTCAAGGAAAGAAAAAACATGAGAGGGGTACCACAGGAATACCATTACGGGTGCAGAATATTGTTTAAAAAATATATAATAATAGTCAAGCAAAGGTTTTGGCTCAACATCATCACTCACCGCCATTAACACTCACGGCATCACCAGTACCGTGATCAATGTGGCCTCCACAACGTTGATGGGCCGGATCATTGCAGAGATGTGACAAGAATGAGAATTAAAGCCCTCATAACTTTGTTCCTCAGTTCTCAATTCTGTGTTCTACAATGATTTCCTCATCTAGCGCAAGTATACCCTATTGCTCAAAAAATTACTTGCTAAGAAAGATATATACATAGAGAAATAAAAGTGAATCCAACCTTTGTGTTTTGTCTGAGGTTTGACAGTGCTGGGCATTCTTGTTTGAGCATTTCTCAAGACTTTGTAGTTGCTCTATTTTAGTTTTATTTCTCAGAGGTAAAATACGCAAGAATAGGGTTAACTTGGATGGATGTAAGAGCTTTTGCTTATCCCGTTTAAAAAAAGAAAAACAAATGAAACAAATATGAACAATGGGTGTCCCTGAAAAACTATCCGACGAACTTGCAACTAAATAAGCAAGAACAAAAATCATTTCAAGTAGTAGTGTTGCTACTCATCCCTGCACCAAGAAGTAAAATTGCAAGAAGATGTGGGAGCTCGATTGCTGCCTTAGCTGCCAATTCTTGTGCTCATACCGCTACCACCATTATGATTGCCATTGTTCCTGCAGAGGCTATTGCAGTCTCCATCTTGATGCTAGTTGGTTCTAGAATGTCATCAGAAATGAACTTCGATTATGATTCAATTCTAACAACATTAGCTATGTTAGCTGTAGGTAGACAGGATGACATATGGCAAGGGGTGCCATTGAATCCTAAGTGTGCTAGGATTTGGGTAACTTAACTTAATCTCACATTGCTGTAAGGTAAATTTTTGAAGCTATCATTGGTGATGCCTGGATCATTTCTATTTCTATTGTCTAATAATAACCTTGGTAAAGCTTATCAACGAGACATTGAAATTGTGAGTTGCTGCAAACTACGAGTTTGTTGCCTAAACTAACAATGGTTATTATCAATGGTTATTATCAAAGAATACACACATGTACCTAAAACACTTGGTCTAAGCATATGCTATCTCCTTTGATCAGCTAATCATATGTTTACTTGGTTCCACTTAAATAAAAACTCAATTTAAAATGGAGAAGAAGAATTTCGTACAATTTGTTATATGAAGAAGACATTTGCTTATGACTCCTTTTATTTTTTTGGAAATTGTAACTTCCTATGATAGCTTTTATAATATTTGTTACCAAGGAAGCTCTTGGCAACTATAGCTTAAATTTTTCATAATTTCCATAGAAGTTGTAACTTCTAGGATGGTTATAAATTTATACGCCTAAGATATTTGTAAGACCCATAACTTCTCATAATTATTGTAACTACCTTAAAGTCACTATAAAAGGACCTTCAACGGTAGATTAAAAAGGTAAGGGAGATTAGGGAAAAGATTTTGAAGAATTCTTGTAAGATGGCTTGCTAAAGACATTAATTTGGCTACTTGGGAGTTCATTTCTTCCCATTTTGTTTTAGTTACTTAGATAATGGTTTAGATAGTATCATGCTTGGCATTTAATTTTGGGATTTGTCCTAGGTTGCTTTTATAGCTCTGTTTTTGCACAATATTAAACTCCTATTAAGATTTACCATAGAAGAGCTCAGGTTGTTTGAAGCCTCAAGAGCGATTTAATAGTAATCTCTTAACGAAATTTCCTATTTTGAGCATAGGGGATCTAGGAGAATATTTGGTATTTTGATGGAACTGAAATAGCTTCTTAATTTTTAAAGTTTATTACCTTAGTATTTCAATCAAGAAATTGTCAAATTTTTAAAAGCTCCATTGAATGCAATCTTTGACAACTATTAACTAGCCAAAATAAAGACTCATACATTGTAGTTTACATAGCAATTTTTGGTAGTATAATAAAATTGTCTTTATGAAATTTCTTGTTGAGCTCAAAAGGTTTGGACAATTCATAGTTATTGAATTAGGAATAGCTTTATTGCGAAGTGTTTCCTCGTGTCAATTTATCTTGCTTAAATATTTGAGATTTTATGTAATTTTGCTATTTTTTCTTTCTCTTTCTAAGTCCATTGAATCTCACTCTATTTTTAGTTTTCTTATGGAACTCTCTTTAGATGAAATTAGGAGTACATTGGTAGAATTTTGCTCAAATGTTTTTGCAAAATTTTATTTGTTACAAGTAGGTATTATAAGGACCATATAAACTAAGTGATTAAACAATAGGAATCTCCAACAACTCATAATGTTTGACAAGGTTAGCTAAATCTCCTTTATGATAGTCAATTACAGTTTTATACATAACCCAACCATTTCAACATTTGCAACAACAAACACATACTCACATCTAGTATGTTTTATAAATACTGATTTTATTTGGAGGTATTTGGACCCTTGTGTTGCTAAAGACTAGCAAGCACCTAAACCTTATTTGAAGAACACCTTCAATCTTGTGACTTCCCAAGGTCACAAGACTATGAGGCACACCACATTGGCAATCGTGTCCTAAACAATTGTCAATAATACTCTATAGAGGCAATAGCTAAAGTCATCACTTTGCAAAATGAAGGGGCTA
This sequence comes from Gnetum montanum, assembly GCA_015680685.1. NCBI lineage: Eukaryota > Viridiplantae > Streptophyta > Gnetopsida > Gnetales > Gnetaceae > Gnetum > Gnetum montanum. Next base: position 318,207 of record MNCI01036334.1, on the reverse strand, counting down.
TTGTCACACAAATCTCCATAAGGTCTGATATAGATGTGAAAAGATTGTGGCTACAAAGAGCCTATGTTAAGGAGGACAAGGAATATAGTGAGATGAATGCTTAAGAAAAGATCTATTTCAAGATTGGAAACTATCATTTGTTCCTGACAAAGAGGCTTAACAAGATATCAACTTATGCAACTAGAGGAAGTGCCATTTTGATGAAAAAATTCAACGTCAACATTGCCCATCTCTACTTCCTCGAAATTCAGAGGTAGTTCAAGAAGAAGAAGGTGGAAAAACTAACATTGTCATTCCCCTACATAATTAGGAAGCCATGCAAACAGGAAAGCATATTCAATCACACAAATGATGTTTTGAGGAAAGCTTAAAATGCTTCATATGTTGAAATGTTAAAACCAATGCCTCCAAAGAGAGGATTAGCTGGACAAGCAAGTAGGTAGTGAGGAAGCTACAAGCTCAACTCCTACTGATACTATCGAAGCTACTAGCCAAAAACATCAAGTAGGACCTAATAGCTAGCCACTAGCTTACCAGCAATAGCAACAAGTTCATCACCACAACCACAAGACTATAGATCTTCAATGAGCCATCTACAATAGATTGTAGACACAATAAGTTGGGGAGCAAGAGAGGGGACCAATTTACATAGAGTCAAAGAGAATGTAGTTAGACCCACAATCTCAATAGACCTTGTAAGTGGGCAAATTTCATTACAGTCAAGAGGAGGGAATCATTGGTTACAATAGATCTCAAGGAACGTTGTATCATTCTAAGTGATGTTAGAAATAAGAGAAGGAGCCATAGTTGTAGTTATGCAACATCAAGATGCAGCAAGAGCTACTGAGATGATCAGAGATCACATCAAAGAGTCCGTCAATATTCCTATTATGTCGCAAGTCAATCTTTCTAGAGCGATAGACTCTCAAATACTTGTTGGTGGCTCGATGACTTCTGCTAAACATGAGGATATATTAGAAAATTACTGTAGATGGGACAAGTCATGTAGAATCACTTTGATATCCCTAGTGATATCATCGCAATCTAGTCTAAATTAATCACCACTAAGGGAAAGTTGATCATTGCTAAGACCAAAGTGAAACATGCTAAAAATCAAGTTCAAATACTATAAGAAGAGCTAGCCATCCTAAGAGCAGAAAGAAGAGATTTGATGCAGTTTGTCATGTTAGATCAACTTGACCAATTCAAAATAGACCACATGAGATGCCTCATTAATCATAATATGAAAATTGAAAAGGAGAAGGAGAAGGCGGTATGGTATGTGTCAGTGGCAAAAGCACAAATGTATGCACATGCCAAAGCACTCACCACCCTACAGGAGGAAAATAAACAATTAGCTACCGATAATGCTCAATTGACCAACATAGAAAGGCAAAAGAATGTTCTCGAGGAAAGCATCCAGCAAATTTGAGAACAATTAGTTCATGTTAACCAGGACATGAGTCACTTGGCCTGAGTAAAGAGAACCTTATTAATGGAAGAAGTTCACACCATCCGCCAAAAGTTAGTAATCGAAATTAGCATGTGGCAAAACGAGGCCAAGAAGCATGAATGACTTAAGGAGCATTTTAGAGATTAGGTGGACATGTATAAGCAAATCAATGAGAAAGAAATCCAAATGGCTAAAGCCAAAATTAGCTTCATTTCTATGCAAAATCTTGACTAGCAGCCAATTCTAGATGGTTTAGCCCATGTCCATGAGGCATAAATAAAAAGAAAAGACCTACAAATTGAAGACCTCACAGAATACGTGGGATTAGAAAATCTCTGCTACATTAACTTAGTCATGTTAACAACAAGCAAGCCTAGGAATGAATCAGAACAACAGGTAGCACTAGTATATGCATTATATGAGAAAAAATTTATAGACAGATGCTCTACAAAAACTACATGTGGTAAATTTTGAAATTGAAATTGTGAAAGCTAGCTACCAAGGCTAAAAGGATCAAGAGTTGAGAAAGATAGTTGGGGCCTTTGAGGAAGAACAACAGCAGTTTGCAACTTGGTATGTAAAGGTTAATCAAATGTTCCTACAATTGCCATGCTCATGGGATGTACCTACTCCATCACACATTGCTCAACAAGCATAGACGATACATGTTCCTAGGATAGAAGAGGAGAAGCTTTAAGCATTGCTAAACAAATATCAATTTAAAAGGCCTGATGATAAGGGAAAGTAGCTGATGAAAGATATAACTTGTAAGGAATCTAACTTGTGGTCTGATGCCATGAAAGATGAAATGAACTCAATGTCATCTAATGGAGTCTGGGATCTTGTCAAGTTGCCTGATGTGTAAAGGCCATTAAATGCAAATGGGTCTTCAAGACTAAGAAAGACTCATTGGGCAACATTGAAAGATATAAGGCCAAACTTGTTGCTAAAGGGTTCACTCAGAAGGAGGGAACAGATTACAAGGAGACCTTTTCTCCTATATCTAAGAAGGACTCCCTTTGTGTTATCATGGCATTGGTTGCCCATTTTGATTTTGAATTACATCAAATGGATATGAAAATAACATTATCTAATAGTGATCTAGAGGAAGAGGTTTATATGAAACAACCTAAAGGATTTTTCTCTAGTGATGATGAGCAATTGGTATGCAAGCTCAAGAAATCCATATATAGATTGCAATAGGCCTCCTGTCAATGGTACTTAAAATTCCATGATATAATCACTTCATTTGGTTTTGAAGAAAACATCATGGATCAATGTATATACCAAAAGGTTAGTGAAAGAAAAATCTATTTCCTTGTCCTATATATGGATGATATCCTTCTTGCAACCAATAATAGTGGATTTCTATATGAGGTAAAACATTTTCTCTTTAAGAATTTCGATGTGAAGGATATGGGTGAGGCATCTTATGTCACTGGCATACAGATCCATAAGGACAAATCTATATGTATTCTGGGATTGTCACAGGAAACCTCTATTAATAAAGTTTTAGAGAGGTTTTGGATGAAAGATTGCTCATCAAGTATAGCATCCATTATGAAGGGTGACAGGTTCAATTTGAACTAGTGTCCTAAGAATGATTTAGAGAAAGGTTAGATAAGCAACATTTCGTATGCTTCAACTATTGGAAGCCTTATGTATGCTCAGGTCTCCACAAGACCTAACATTGCATTTGTTGTGGGAATGTTGGATAGATATCAGAGTAATCCAAGTCTTGACCATTGGAGGGTTACAAAGAAAGTGATGAGGTACCTTCAAGATACAAAAGACTACATGCTTATGTATAAACAAACTAACTCCTTGGAGGTAACTTGCTACTCCGACTTAGACTTTGCTGGCTATGTTAATTCACAGAAATCAACATTTGGTTATGTTTTTATGCTAGTTAAAGGAGCTATATCCTAGAGGAGTGGAAAGTAAACTTTGGTTGCTACTTTCACTATGAAGGTAGAGTTCATTTCTTGTTTTGAGGCTACTTCACATGGTGTATGGCTAAAGAGTTTTATATAAGGTTTTCGAATTGTGGATTCTATATATAGGCCATTAAGAATGTTTTGTGACAATTCAACTACTGTCATTATGGCTAAGAATAACAAGAGTGGCAGTCGAAGTAAACACATCGACATCAAGTACTTAGCCATAATGAAATGCATTAAGGAAAATAATGTGGTCATTGCGCATATAAGTACTAAATTAATGATAGCTGATCCTTTGACAAAAGGAATTCCGCTGAAGTCATTTAAGGATCATGTAGTTCAGATAGGACTTGGTTCCATAATGTAATTTGTTGTACTTACAACTTACAGTCTTAATAAAACACTTATTTAGTTGTGTTATCTTCTCATATGGTTTTTGCATATAGTTATTAGAGAAAATACACATATGGCAAGACCTAAAATGAACATTGGGTTTATTCATAAAGTTAAGTTACCATATAAGGAATTATGTTTGAAAGATCATGCATTGTAATACATGGAAGATAATGCTCACATTACGGAAAACTATCACCATGATTTATGCATTTATTTCTTGAACTCTGAACCTGATTAAATATGAAGACCAAGTGGGAGGTTGTAGCATACGTCACCCACTAATGTGTCTTATGCATTAGTTAATGCATGAAAGTGGCCACCATTGCCACTAACGTGTTTTATGGGTTAGCTAATACATGGAAGTGGCCACCATATCCACTAACATGTTTTTATGAGTTGGTTAACTTATCAAGGTGGTCTCCATATCTAGTAACACATTTTTTACGCGTTGGCATTGGGTCTCTTATGGTAACGGATTCAGTGGCCTATAAATTCGTTTTTGATGGGAGGACAATGGCACCATGAATCACAACAGGATTGCACTTCTAGTCCCTTTCACAAATGCTTGAAGATTGCATACACCATCGTTGCAGAACGCCCATGTGAAAGAAGAATCCGAATGTCAAATTTAATTTGAAACATCAATGGTTGGAGGCCCGTTCCATTTGCTCAAGAATTGTGCATTTCCAGTTATTTATGCATGTGAATATCTTGTGCCATTTGCTTCTGTATTCTGTACTTTGATTACTTGTGCCATCTAAGTTTTGGCACAAATTTTGTCTAACAAAATCAAATTTTGTTTACTACTAAGAGCATTAGTGACCAAACAACATCAGTTATCATATGTCTCAAGCCCTGTACTTAATGTTGGAATTTAACCCATAAAATATGCATTTTTTGATATGTAACGTGATAAAAAAGTAGTGCAAATTAAAAAAAAATTGTTAAAAAAGCTTAAGGATTTACACATTGCGTGGGAATGATGCTTTCCGATTTTATTATGCATCATTTATAAGTTATTTTTCTTAATAAAGCTAGTTGTGATTAACTGAAAGCCAAATTGCCACTTATTCGAAGCATGCAGCTGCCACTTGGAAGGAAGAAACAACGGCCTAGACACAGGTTGCCACTTGGTAGAAGATAGTAAGAAGCAGAAGCCAGCAATTGCCACTTGCTAAAAGAGAGCGTCATAGCCGGTTTCTCTAATATTTGAAAGAGGTTGGTGGACTTGTTGCCACGACATGCCATGCGAACAAAACAAACCCAAAAGCAAAAAGTGCTAATGTAGCTTTCTCATACATACGCTGGTTCCGATCTCTCGCCATCGTTCGTGCATTACAACAGAAAGTGCATGAAACCTGGAGAGGGATAATAGAGTACTAGTGCAAACTGCAAATTGCAAAGTGTCTGCTTTTCCAAACTTAAATCCACTTTTGTTGCAGAGCAGTTTCAGCCTTTATCCACCTTCTGCTGCTGCTGGTTGGTTGGAAAAGCAGAGAGAGATAGAGAGATCGATGAAGAAAAAAACAATTGGGGATAAAATTAAAACGAATTGGAACATGTAGGAGATTGCCATGCCATGCCATGAGGTACACTACGAAATATAGTCGTTGATTTTGTTTTTGTTTTTAAATTGTCGCGGTTGGCTGTTGCTTGTAATTTATTTATGTTAGTTTACGCTTAATAGTTATTTTGAACTTTGAAGGTGTCGTCGTTTTGGGCTGTAACTTGGTCATAAATAAACGACTAAGGTCCTGATGCATGTCTTTATGATGTTCTGCTGTTGCTGCCAAATCTTGTATGATGTTTGATGGGAGCCTTTTACGTCAAACGTTGGTCATACCACTCATACGATTTTTGGAGCCAAGGCATTGATTGTAATTATATGAAAGGAGTTTTACCTAGGAATTGTCGACAGATATATCCATAGCTTTTGGATTTGTGTTTTTTACTTTTTCAGTGGAAAATAATGTAGTGGTAGGTTTCAGCGTTTGGCGTGGATTTTTGTTTTTATTTGCTTGAGTAGATCTAGCTTTTGATTGATGTTTCTGTTGAGTCGTGTTAATTTAACTTTCTAGGTTCTACATGGTGTTTTTGCTTTTGGGCTACGGAGTAGGGAGTTTGGGAACAACATTAACCTTGAAAACCTAGATAAGTTGTAATGCTGTTGAAAGGTCGGCCTTGTTTTATGAAATTCAAGCCCTATTTTGATGATTTCAGCGTGGATTTTCTTTTTGGAAAACGAAATTTAGCTCATTTTACAACTGTTATTTTGTTGCATTTTCATATTGCTGTATCTCCTTAACTCTATGTTATTTGGATAATATAGACAATATTTTCACTCGTTAGCCCAGGGAATCAGGGATTATTGTGAAAGAAAACTGTTATTTAGATGAAACACTGTAAGTACGATGGCAACATCTTGGATTTACGATTTTTGGAGTCAGCATTTCTGTCTGCACAGGGTTTTTTCCCATCTTCCAAGTATGATTGTTCCGAGAATCATGATTTAGATATTTAAAGCATGTATTACATTCTTGACGTACCATTTTCACCTACAGAGGTAGCTGCAGGTTGTTTTAATTGTATGAACTGTATTTTAAGAAACGCATGTAGTTGACAGAACTGAAACAAAGCTCACTGCTTTGGAATAGGGATTTCTGAAATATTTTTATATATTATTTTAGGAAATAGCTGTAGTGTTTAAGAAATGACAAATTGTTTTGGCATCTTGAGATTTCAAAGAATTCATCATAACCATCTAATCAATTTCTGCATCCAGGGTTTTTTTCTACACCTAAATGTGTATTTTACTGTGTACGTGTGAATTTCAGTGTTTTTTTCTACACCTAAATGTGTACTGTCTACATGTGGATTTCTGTTGTTTAAAAATTTTTGATTTTTATATGCACAAATGCTTTATACCTATTTTTATTTTAGAAAATGTTTAATCTTGCCATTAATCTTGTTAAGTTTTTTTTAACATAAATGTGATAACAACTGTGACAAAATAGGAAGCATGATAAGATGAATGAGGATTTTTTTCATACTTAGAATGCAAATAATTATTTAGTATTTTTTATTTATCATGTTCTTATTATAAAAATATTTTATTATGATATTTTGTAGGTTCAAATGGCTCATAACAGAGCTTCACAAGTTACACTTTACCATTTGTAGCACAACCTTTTAAAAAATAAGAAACTTTAAACTCAAAAATAGAACATGATAAACAAGTAGAAGAACAATTAGGTGTCAAGATTATTCTTCTTGTGTCAAGATTATTCTTCTTACACAAATAGAAAATCTACAAATGATTTTCTTTTAGCTATTTCAAAGTATTTAGAAGAAATTCAGATAGTAAAAATACAAAGAAGTCTTTATTTTTCTTTGATGATAGATGAAAGCATATAATGTTGTACTATAATTTCTCATAGAACATCAACTTTCTTTGAAAAAACTTATAGCGAAATTAGAGTTTTTATGCTCAATAAACTTACTAGATGGAGAAGGAGAAACAATATATAATGTTGTACTATAATTTCTCATAGAACATCATTTGCTATGATGGAGCATTTGCTATGATGGAGCATTTGCTATGATTGGTAGAAAAAATGGTGTTGTATCACATTTAAAAAATGCTATGATTGGTAGAAAAAATGGTGTTGTATCACATTTAAAAAAAGATTGTGCAAAACTCATTTCTATTCATTACATTGCACATAAAGAATCATTAGTAGGAACAGTTGCATCCAAAAAAAATTCTAGAACTTCTATATGTTAAAAAAATGGAAAAAAATGGCAAATGAAATATATGCATGGCAAAAAAATTTCTAGAACTTCTATATGTTAAAAAATGGAAAAAAATGGCAAATGAAATATATGCATGGGTTCAAATTCATCCAAAAGAACCAATGAGTTAAATAAATGACTTACTAAAAGTAATGTAATGTAGCTTGATATTTTACAAATTTAGTCTATTATATGGTTATTAAAGAAGAGGTCATTGTAAGACTCTTTAAAGCTATCTTATTAAAGAAGAGGTCATTGTAAGACTTGTTAAAGCTATGTTAGCATCGTGGAAGCATAAAAAGAGAACATCTCATTTGTACAAGGCTATACGAATATATTCGTTTCAATTTTGTCGGTATATGTTAGCTAATGTTTTGACTGAATTGAACAAGGAAACATTTGGAGAGGATATTACGTACTTATCAAAGTTTCTACAAAGCACTTCAAATGGGTTTATTAAAATTGAAATACAAAGCACTTCCGCCACCCCGGCTAGGTGGTAAAGGTTTGGTCTAGGCTAGCATCTAGCACCCGTTAGGCGGGTACCGGCCGGGAAACCACGTCCGAAAAGGCATCCGTCGCCACGGTCGTTAGCTACCTTTGGCAGGGGTCATTACTAGGACAAGGGAGCATGACACATCAGCTACGTCATCAGAGCCTTGTATGATCCCCGCGTTTTCTCAGGCGGTTACCGTGCTGCGTCGTAAGAAACGCGCAGCTCCCGCCTCCGGGCTGTCAAAATGGGTTTATTAAAATTGAAATGAATGAAGAAATTATTGAGAAACATGCTTCAATATATGATCAAATTCTAGTTAAGAAGTGTGTGATTTTATGAAAAAAGGTATGCACATTTCAAAGTTGTCAAAACCTCACGGAAGGTTATATTTTAAATATTATTAACTATTTGAATGACCGTTTCCCAGATCTTTCATTTTTTAATGCAACAAAGTTATTTAGCCCTTATTATTATTCCTCAAAGAATAGTGATTTATTTCAGAAATCAAGACATTTGTTAGAATGACTATTGAATCATTTTTAGATTGATAATTTTGAAACAAATGATGATATAGAATCGTGTAAGAGAGGGCTTGTTAGATTTGTTGATGTAATGAATACCTCTTGTGATGGCTATGAAGGATGGCTATGAAGGATGTTTGGAGAATTTTTCAAAATAAGGAACATTGGGAATTATGTTTTCCAAATCTAATGTGAGATAGGATTTTGAAAGCAAAATTTTATCAAGGATATTAAAAGAACTCTTCTTGATACACTTGATGGTTTAATGCATATATCCTTAATCAGTCCTCAAATGTTTGTTAACTATGTATGTTAACTATTAATTGGAAACAGAGTCTATTGGAAACAGAGTCTCAAGGATTCTTGATCTTTTAAACAATAGAGGAAAGTTTGATTTTGCATGCATAAATAACTTTTGTAGAGGTAATATTTTACTTATAATAATAAATTTTAGTTTCACTTTTATAATAAATTATTTTTTATTATGATTTTATTACTTGATTTCCTTTCAATCATGCAAGGAAAAGATATGGATTTAAATTATTAACTAGGAAATGTAATGGACAAAAGTAATTTTGGTGTACTTGTCTATTTTGAAAGATCTTAAGGAAAGAAGAATTCTTGATCTTTGAACAACCCTCAGAAAAGTTTGATTTTGCATAAGTAACTTTTGTATTGAGGTAATATTTTAATTACAATAATAAAATTTAGTTTCATTTTTATAATAAATTAATTTTATTACAACATAGTGTTAACTTGATTTAGTTTCTATGGAAATCATATGGATTTAAATTATTAACTAGGAATTGAGGTAATATTTTAATTACAATAATAAAATTTAGTTTCATTTTTATAATAAATTAATTTTATTACAACATAGTGTTAACTTGATTTAGTTTCTATGGAAATCATATGGATTTAAATTATTAACTAGGAAATGCAATGGACAAAAATGACAGTTTATTTTTTTGATGACTACTTGAAAGTTTCCTTATTTTTTTATTTTTTTGATGACTACTTGAAAGTTTCCTTATTTTTTTGACCTTGGGTTCAAGATACTTTATAACTTAATCTTACTAACCTTGGGTTCAAGATACCTTATAACTTAATCTTACTAAAGGTGTCTATGTGGTAATTCAAATGGTCATCAACTTAAAATAAGTTGTAACATTATTTTTAAAATTGTTTTGATTTTAATCGCTTATAATTTATAATAATTGGTTATTAAATTTATTTTGGTGAAAATTTTATGTTAAAAATTTATTGTTTAAATTTTTAAACATGGAAAACATGAAAAAAAATTTAAGACTTTATGTTTAAAATATTATTTTTATCACTTTACTTTGAAAAAATTGCATGTTTAGACTTTTTTTCATTTTAGAAATGTGTTAAGAAAATTCAAAATACCTTTTATTATTTTGAATTTCCAGGGAAGACAACAATCCCAAGTTACTAGCATAACAACATTGTCCATCTACATTGGATTATAATCAAATTACGTGTGAACACTCTTGATTTTATATGGTTGTGGTTGAGTGTTGGATGCTCTGATGAGGACTCCTTCGGATAGGGTTGGTAATTGGCCTTTCAACCAAAAAAAAGGGGTATTAATAAAAAAAAAGGGGTATTAATAATAATGATGGAATAATAATTCAAAAAAAGATTAGAAACTTGTTACATAAAAATTTTTAGAGATATGCCAAAATGAGGTGCAAATACAAAATAAAAAAAAAACTCTAATTTTACTGGCAACATATTAGAGGTGACATGATGAAACATAATATCTACATACAAAAATTCTTTCTAATATATATAATAGCACTATTTAGCAAAGTAAGAATGAGATTACATTGTGTCACAAGTTGAAATTGAAAGATGGGATGGAATAATGAGCAATATGAAGATAGAATATTGAAATTGAATTCTAATATATATAATAGCACTATTTAGCAAAGTAAGAATGAGATTACATTGTGTCACAAGTTGAAATTGAAAGATGGGATGGAATAATGAGCAATATGAAGATAGAATATTGAAATTGAAAGATGGGATGAAAGATGGGATGGAATAATGAGCAATATGAAGATAAAATATTGAAATTGAGATGGGATGGAATAATGAGCAATATGAAGATAGAATATTGAAATTGAAAGATGGGATGGAACAATGAGCAATATGAAGATAGAATATATTGAATGTGTTTACTACAAGTGGTAGAAACTAATGTAACATTAAAATGTTGCGTAAAATGTTGCGTCATAGATTTCTTCCAAATAAAACGGAAAATCATTAGTTAGTCTTTACATGAGCTATTCAAACTATAAGTGCTCATTTTAGGAAATTATATAGAAAACGTGTTCAAGTTACATGAATATTGGATATATTTATGCACTCAAATGAGTGGCGAGGTACCCCTACACTCAACCATACAAATACGAGTATGAATATTGGATATATTTATGCACTCAAATGAGTGGCAAGGTACCCCTACACTCAACCATACGAATACGAGTATTCATGCATGATTCGGTCAAACTCCGTGGACGGGCTAGTTGTGATATCTAGATTGTAAACTCCATGGACGGGCTAGTTGTGAGATTTAGATTGTTATTCGTTGATCGCAATTCGCTGTCTTCCCACCTGGACTAGTATATGCTTTGTCACGTATGTTTTAGTCCAAAGTGAGGTGTATGATGTGGTTTCTAATCGAGTGCTACTCCTAGAGGTCATGGAAAATAACTCTATTTTAAGCTAAGAGGAAAAGGGAGGGAGCGCTAAGCTAACGGGACATGGGAGGAGAGAGTTTAAACTAGCCTAAGTGCGATAATCCATTCCTTAATCATCCGTACATATCTTGGACCTCGTGCATGACTACTATTAGGATTACCAAGCGCAGATCATAGGTACACTACTGGGTTACCAAGTAGTCACACTTAAATGCTCATGATTAAGTTATACTCCTTCTGCATTTAACAACAGAAATAGTAAATGATGGTAAAGAAATATTAACTAAGAAAATAATAAATAATAATAACAATTAACAATAATAATTAAATAATTAAAAATAAGTGAATGCTACAATGATGGAGTAATCTCGATCTTTATTGCTAATCATGTGCGTGTCCAAGTATGTCACACTCGAATAAAGGTTCCGTACAATTACAAGCATCACACTGCGAGCATGCACTTGGGAAAATAGTCTAACTCCTACAGAAACAAACTGCAAGAGCTTCCCTACAATTAACCCAAAGATGCCTAAGTGTGGCTAGAATAGACGCTGCCTAAATGAGGTCGCGTAAATGCATGGATGGATGCATCGACGGGGCCAGGTAAATGTGGCCGCATCAATGGGGCCCTGTTGATGTGGCCTAGTTAATGCAGGTCTGATATTGAGAGTTCGATATCAAGACCCATCAGACCTGGTATCTTGTATCAGGGTTCCGATAACAAGGGTCTGATAATAGGACCTGACAGACCATGACTCATCACTACTCATGTATTTTGTACAAGTTCATTTGTTAAACATATCTTTTGGGTCTATACAAACGTAATAAAATATTAGTATAATATCTTTTGGGTCTATACAAATGTAATAAAATATTAGTATCATTATCAAAATAATCATTAGATGGCTCTTAATTTGGAGTATCCAAGTTATGAGTCAGCAATGTTGAGTTATAAAGTTCCAATTAGATTTTTTTTAAGTTTTAGTATCAATATTATTAGGTAAATATTTTTAGAGTAAAATATCAATATCAATATCAAAATAATTATTAGGTGACTCTTAATTTGGAATATCCAAGTTACAAGTTTGATTCTAGTGGGCAATGTTGAGTTATAAAGTTCTAATTTGATTATATGTTTTTAGGGTAAATATTGTTTTTTTTTAAGTTTCATATTCCAAACACCTCCCTAATTATTAGGTGGCTGAAGTGGCTCATGTATTGTCTAATTTGGCATCTAATTTGGCAAAAGGTTGCAAGTTTGCCTCACACTTAAAAGTGGGATGTTAAAGCATGAAATAAGTGAAACATATGTACATCCCAAGATTTATGAAAGTTTATAATTCAATGCTACCTAGTAGAATCAAACTTGTAACCTCGGGTTACCAAGCCAAGACCTTTACCACTAAACTAACACCTCATGCTTTTCCTCATACTTAAAGACATGAAATGTATTTGAACTACATGTATTATAAGGCTATCAAAATCATTAAAAACCTAAAACTTTATTTTGATGTATGATTTTAGATACATCTCTCAAGATGTACCTATAGTTATGGTAGTTAAGGTTTTAGATTCAATCATAAAAGGAGAACTTAGGTAGATGTAATACCTCAACCTTAAATGACACCAAAGGCCATGATATACTACACACATGGCATCTATTCCATCACAAGACTCTTATGATTCATTGACCATGCAAAACACAGATATGATCATTTCATAACGGTAGGCTAGGAAAAGCATGCATGCAATGAAGAGATTAAAGAAGGGCATATGCAAAGTTAAGTCCTACAAAAACAAAACATTTCCTCCAACTAAAAACTAAAGGCACCATTTAGACCGTTGAGTCTTACGAAAGCAAAACATTTCCTCCAACTAAAAACTAAAGGCACCATTTAGACCGTAGGCATGGATAAAACTCTGCATTTCATCTATTCACAAAAGGTGCCAAGCCGAGCAAAAACCCACAACTTTAATGAACAACCAATTGCCATAGTGAATGGATAAGATCAACCCCGGACATCATGAGATGAAACCTCATTATGATGAGGCCGAAAGCACTTTATTCAGGAAAATCCAAAAACAAAAAAACAAAAAGCACCCCAAGAAAATATCAAAAGGCAGTGAAACTTGGGAGAAGTCCTTTTACGTCCCGATTGGGTTATCAATGCAGCCTATTTGACCCATGTGGGTCAGAATCTGCTACCATGGACCCATATATGGCTATCGCTGCCATAGATCCTTACCATAGTGGTGGTATATGCTCACACTGAGGTTCGTAAATTTCCAATTCCTTCCGTGTAGACAAGCTTTTCTTTGGTAGATCTTAAAGTCACTTGCTCTTATTTTGTGTTTGGTTCCACCTCTCTCCACTTTTGCGCTGATAAGTGTTCATTGCAATAGTGGGTCTGCATTTTTTAAGCATCTTTGCATCTACTTTCAAATTTTCTGCCAGACCTAAAGCAACAAATAAAGCACACAACCGTAACTCTCCTTCCATGGCCTGTACACACAAAAATCAGTCATTTCAGTAATGGCATTTCGACAGTCAGCCAAAACTAAATTTCCATTCCCGTGCAAAAATTAAATTTTATATGATAGTGCAGTATTTAATATCCCGTATTCAGATAAAATATTCAATCAGCCCAATTATGAAATTGCCACATAACAAAGGTGAAATGGATGCTAAAATACAAATCTGGCAAAATTTAAAAATTACAATCTAGTTTGATCATTGAAACTCTAAATGGTGGATTGTCCTTTGAGTACATAGAAGAAAGCAATTTAATAGAAAAATTTTCAACCACAGCCAAAGAAACACACACATCAATCTGAATATGAATAATCTTGATTAAGTACATCTCTATGAAATTAAATGTATGAAAAAGTACTCAATTGAACAGATAAATCCATTTTATAAAAATAAAACATGGTTTATAATTTTTCTAAGTAGCCAAGCTTTCGTATGACGAACATGAATTATATCAAAAGGCTAGCACTTCTAAAAAAAGGAAAAGAATGTGTTTAATAAAGTTAAATCATAAGCTTTAAATTTTTTGAATCAATTGTAATATTTGTTAATAATTATTTCTAACCAAAGGATTTTTATTTGAATATGATTTGCCAATACAATTTGTAACTCTTTTTTATTATTCTATCTTATGTCACTAAATAGACTATAACTTTTGGAGTTACAGCAATTTATAGAAACAGGGATATAGGAAAGTGTAAACTTGTGTTTTATGTACTTAGTTTTTTCTTGGACAATAATTGTAACACCCTACCCTAGCTAGGGCAACATAATGTCTAGGATCACTAGTAGTCTTACAACGGAAGCATGATAAATTAAAAACTAATGATGTGTAGAAATATGTTCTATTAAGGTAAGTCAAACTACACAAAAATTCCATGCCAAATCAACAACTAAACATACATTACAATGAGAAAATAGAATATCTCAACATAAACCAAAAATCTACACTATTCTCACAAGATACAAAAACACATAAACATCATCATCACATATATAAGAGTACAAAGAGTTTCATACAATTATAAATAGGCCATATTCTTGTACATGGAAATATATAATAACCAAGCCTTGAAGAATTCCCCCTTCTCTACTCTCCCTCTTTGTGCTTGTCTGAGCTCCTGTGATTGCCACATGTAATTAAAAAAAGTCAATATACAACCGTGGGAAACCTTTACACTTCCCTTGCTAGATGGTCAACAAGTGCTATGTTGGAGGAGAGGGGTGGGGGTACAAGGTAACTTGCATTACTTGTTAGTCTTGTGCATGCTAAGAGCAACTTATGAACACACTCATATCACACATAACACTGGCATCTTCATTATCAAAAAGGATAGATGGCTATAATACAATCACGAATAACGCCACAGTCTAACATAATCTATCATCTATTTGTTACACCACATCACACACCTTTCCACTATCATGTCCATGCCATTGTACCTACACTAGACCATTAAATAATCCATGACTCACACAATCATAATTCAATCATAATATATGTTATCAGCACCATATGACTGACAAATCGATACTATCATAGACATATCCCATGTGGTTGTTAGCATATCTACACTCAGTGTAGCATGTGAAACATTGCAATGAGCACTCATAATAACCATAGTTGCAGGTTTTTTAATAGTCTTTTACATATCTTATGAGTGGCGAGGTACCCCTACACTCAACCATACGAATATGAGCGTGCACGCGCGATCCGGTCGAACTCCACAGACTAAATGCCTTAACACCACAAGAAACATTTGGGGTTAATCGTTCGTTGTCTTCCCAAGCTTGCTTGTAAGTGTCACGGTGTATGGTTAAGCAAGTCTGAGGTATGTGATTTTTTTGGTATTTTTGGCTTATCTTCTATGCTACCAGGAGAAAGGTTGAGAAAACTAAACTAACTCTAACTAAGATCTAAGTCTAAATTAACTAGCGTCAGCATCCGTTCCCACTTGCCGGACACACCCTGAACTATGCAACTGCAGCTTACCAAACGCTAATCGTTACTGGGATCGCCACACGTAACGCAAGTGCTCGAAGTGGTCGTACTGAGGCACCTATTTAGCCTACGTGTGATAAGCAGCCGATTCCTTAGCCAGCCGTACACACCCGTGGGTGCTCGTAACTAAGTCGTACTTATCACACGATCTAGCCTAGCAATGAGCAGCCGATTCCTCAACTAGCCGTACACATTAGACCCGGGAGTTACCAAGCGCAGAATCCTGGAATACGCTACTGGGTTACCAAGCATCCAATGCTCGTAATTGAGTCGTACTCATGCATTGCGTCAAGCAGCCGATTCCTTGACTAGCCGTACACGTCCGTAGACGCTCGTAATCAAGTCGTACTTGAACGCACTAGGAAAGCAGGAAATAAAGCAATAAATGAAACCACGTGCTGCAAGGTTTATCCAAACAAGTTCGTCTTTATTGCCGTACACAACTTGGGTTCAGGTTACAAGCTGCTCGAATAAAGAGCCGTTCACTCTAGGACTCCTACTGCGGGCACATGGGGAAAAATTCTAACTCTGGAGTGATCAATCTGCCAGAGCTTCGCTACACTAGCCAGGATTGGGAAATGAAGGGAGTGCCGCCTCTTATTTATAGATATGGCGGCGGGACGCGATATCGCGTACGCGATATCGCAGGAGAAGACGCGATATCGCGTCCGCGATATCGCGGCCTAGTGAAAACCGCGTCTCATCATACCCCCATGACTGAATGAAAACTCGTCCTCGAGTTCCTTACAATAATATCAGGTAGGTATGGGATTATTAGGGAAAATGGAACTAATGGGATGACATGTGAACGGTCTTTATTACAAGACTTGACAAAAACTGGTGTTCATGACAACATGGGTGAACACCTTATTACAATGACATCAGGCCACAGTTGGCAGCTGAGAGAAAAGAGGAGAGAGAATAGAAGAGAAGAAAAGAGAAGAGTCTTGTTGCTGCCAACGCCTAGATTGCGCCTTTCGTTGTCCATCTGTAAGCGCATTATCAATTCCACTCCTTGCATGCTGCTTCAGCGCTGCTCCATTCCAAGTGTCTGCTCCAGATCCATTCTGTTGTTGTATGATTGCCATCTGCACACACAACACCATCATATATTAGCAAGGGTAATTGAATCATTAAGTAAAGCATACCTTGCTTCGGTTTAGGTTCACTGGCTAAGGTGTGGTATGGCTGATATGGATCTGGGAAAATATAGATGATGACTACCGAAGGCATAGGGGTAAGGAAGAAAAACGAAAAAATCCGGGGCTTAGGATAAAAATCGAAAAATCAGGCCCCGTACCCCCATGACTAATCGCGAACCTCCGGTAGCGTTAGAATGGAGAGAGAAAAGGAATAGGAATGATAGGTAAAAAGGGACAACTATGGCATCGATAAAAAGGATGTCATGATGGAAATGAACAAAAATGTTAATTAATTGCAAAACGTTAAGGAAAAGAAGTTAACTAATGTTCCAAAAAGGAATGACAGTGGGTTCTCCCCAAAGCAGGCTCATGCCTGTAATGCCCTGACAATCCCACATTTAAAGAGTCCGTAGGCTCTGGGAATGTCCTTTGGAACAAGAGTTAAAGTCTTAACCGCTAGAATTTACCAAAAAGAAAACAAAGCATCAAACAAAATATATACACTAATGATACAACCGGCAATGAGGTGAACAATGGAGAGAAGGATGGAAAGAAGAGAAGTGGAATGGAATCCCAAGAACAAGGTGGTGTACAGCCCCTTGTGTGTTTCATGATTAATGTGACTTGGCGAATCTCATTCCAACTCTGGCCTCAAACCAACCACTTTCAGTGACTTCGCATCAATGCAGTTGGTTAAATCATCCACTTGGGTAACAAGGATGCAACTTCGAGAAGCCACCACCATTCCGACGAAACAACAGAGAGAATGGGAAGCGAGAAGGGCCTTAGTTAGAGGGAACACTTTGGTTCCATAACCAGTGCTTGCAGCCCAAATTTATTCCGTCTAAGGGGTGTGCTTTGAATCCTCACTTTTAGCTTTTTAGCTTTTTCACTTTTTTTTTTTTTTTTCCATTTTTTTTTTCATTTTGTCTTCTTCTTTTTTTGTTTTGTGTTTTTATGCGTGGGGACCACACCATGCGAAGACTTCTTTATTTTTATTGTCTCAGCTTCCGATTATTGGGTTACATCGGAACGGTAAGAAAACCCAAGAAGAAAACATCCAAGCACCCAAGTGAATGACCAACACAAGAGCACCAAGTTCCCTTGAAGTCACACCCTTTTCAAATCCTTGAGTCCTTCCTTAGTTTGAGAAATGCCCAGTCACTGGTTCGTTAAAGTTCTTATTGGAAGGGAACTGTACATTTCCAAGCCAAGGGAAACCATAGACTTGATGGATGGATGGATGAAGTGATCTCATTGCCTGCCATATCAAAAGAACATACCTTAGTATCAACAATGTAACTTAAAGGTAAAAACCAAACATTAGCAATTAATGAAAAACAGTTCATCCCATCGGCCCGAACACTTATTGGGTGACGAATTTACATGATGGATGACACACACACACACACACACAAAAAGATAGAAAAATATAACGATGTTGTAAAACAAAAACAAGAAAAGTTAAAGAAATTTGTAAAACAAAAATTAGAAAAGTTAAAGAAATTGTAAAACAAAAATGTGAAAAACAAAAACGTTGTAAAACAAAAATGTGTAAAACAAAAACTGAAAAAGAACTGAGGGCCCCATATGATTAGCATAGGTGGCCATCTCCCCCATGACTGAGTTGTGAGGGAGAGATCCGAAGTAGTGAGCGCCTATTTGAATTTCTAAGCAGTGCCCAACTTCTCCCAATTGATGATCTTAAATTCAGGGTTGGAAGTTGGCGACGCTCACGTTCCAATGTGTCTATGCCACGGTTGTTGGCATGAGTTGCCTCAGTTCGTTCCATGCATATTTGTTTGCTCTTATGAGAAGCTGTCAACCACGGGGTGTCTACTACTTCTTGTGTGGTTGCTACATACAGGCATCTTTGTTGCAGAGTTTCCTGGGCACACCTGTGACATGGAGACATTTCCTCCGTGTCATCACCCGATGAATCACTGTATGTGATGCATGGAACTATCCTCTTCTCGATCTTTCCACATATGTTTATCTTGGAGATTTCCAAGGAAAGATCACGGATCCTAAGGCATGCATCTACTGTGCTTAGCCATGCCCTTCCCATTATAATTGGGAAGTCCCCTTCGTTGTTGTTAACATCGATCACTAGGAAATCCGCTGGGTAGGACCAACCACACACAGTGGTGATAACGTCCTCCACCAAACCCAAGGGAATAGTGATGGACTGGTCTGCCAGCTCTAGTTGGATGTTGCTCTTCTTAAGTTGGGGCAGGTTCCAGGCGTGATACATCTTTCGCGAAATTAAGTTGACTCCGGAACCTGAGTCAAGAAGAGCTCGATGTGGTGCATTCCCAGCGATCTGCAAATGAATAAAGGGACTCCCAGGATCAGTTAGTTTCCTGGGAAGGTGGCCTACCTTGATCCAGTCAGTTACGGTATGTGTTAGCATAACCGTATGCGTTACATTCCCTTGGACTGAAGGGTGCTCCGAAGTGTTAGTAGTTAGAGGCCTATACATATACCCGTCCGCTTGTTGTTGCGAGAGCCTATCCGGGCTCCTAGTTCTGAAAAAGGGTCTCCTTTTTGTACAGTTATCGCCAGAACTAGTGTCCGGTTGGATATTTACACTCTGAATATTTACAGATCTCGCGGCGTGACGTTGCTGCGGTTGGGTAGGTAATTCCCCTTGCATTGTTGGAGCAGGAGGTGTTATGGGAACTACTTGAGGAAAAGGTGCGGGTGGAGTTAGAGGATGGACAGAATGTGGAATGTCTCCCGGAGGAGAAGGAGTCCTTCTGAAGTACTCCCGAGCGTAGTAGTGACGGCGTGGAGTGTGACTCATAGCGTCACCTGGAGAAACTGGCTGCTGCACATAATAACCATAAGGATCAGGCTGCCGGTAAGGGTATCGATGTGTTGGCTGTGGCATCCCCCATGACTGTGGGTATTGCCACTGCTGATGTTGCTCGATGGGCTGCGGAGGTGTTCCACTTGGATAATACGTCAAGGGTTGGTGGAACTGCCTCGGGTTACCTTGTGGATAAGGTAACCTTCTGGGTGTTTGCCGTTGATTAAGTCTTGGATTTAATGCATACACCCCAGACTCCTGCAGATGTGAGATGATTGGACAACATCCCTTAGGATGGTCATAATAGCAGACCTCACATCCACCGTCATTGTCTGAATCAGAATTTTCAGCCTCATCGGAGTTAGAGATTTTTCCCTTACCCTTGTTATGTGCAGGGTTAAAGTTTCTCCGCATGTTTTTGCTTTTATCACTACTTTGCTCATCCTTAGACTCTTCTACGATTTTCAAAACTGTTTCTATTCGTGAGTCTAAGGAATCCCACATTTGGTCTACCTTAGCCGATACCTCCGTTGTTAACTTTTGGATCGGCACGGTTTTCCTGTTCACCAACTCTTCGAGTGGTGACTCATCCTCCTCATCACAGAATTTCACTCCCTTCTTGCGAAGGGAGGGATCGCGGTTGTATTCCTCCGCACTTTCTCTTTTACGTAGCTCACCCTCTTCTTGCGCTACTTGTTCCAACAAAACTTCAACTTCATGGGCTCTTAATTGGGAGAGTCTCCCTTGGGCGTAAGTCCCAAGAGTTCTTCTCGTTTCATTTCGTAGCCCATCCACGAGGTGGCGAAGTTGATCCCGTTTAGCGTACCCATGGCCCGGGCAACGATGTAGCAATGTGTAGTAACGGGCCATGGCAGCATCCAAGGATTCATAAGCTCCTTGTTTCCAGCCTTGGATCTGCTTACGCAAGTTAGACACTCTGGAGTACGTTTGATATTTGTTGTTGAACAATTCAAGCATCGTACTCCACCTCCTGATGGTTTCCGGTTCTAAGGACCGGTACCAGCTTTCTGCTTCTTTAGTGAGTGTCCTTGGGAACAACTTGAGTTTCTGCCACTCATTGTCTATGTTCTGCAAGGCACAGGCATCGTGGAATGCCTGTAAATGATGTTGAGGATCAGCGTTGTATCCCCCTTCAAAACGTGGGATATTATTTATATCCAAACGCTTGATCCTACTGTCTTTCAAATGCCTTGTGGGAATCCTAACTGCCTCTCTAATGTCAAGCATACTTCGGGTTGCGAATAGGGGTTCGTCATGATCATCTCTTTCATGACGTCTGTGATGTCTACGTTGTGGTTCCCTATTCTCCCTACGTCCTTGCCCTTGTCCTAACTCCTCTCGACCTTCTTGTCGAGGCATTTCATCTCTTCTACCTTTACTTTCCGCGTTATGCTCATGGTGGCTGCGCCCAGATGTGGAAGGAGAGGGTGAATGATGTGATGAAGGGGAAGAAGAAGGGGATCCATCACCATGGTGATGTTTCTTGCCTTCTCTTCGGCTGCTTCGGCCCCGATCGTTGTGACGATCAACGAGTCCGTCATTAGTGCGAGTGATTGTTCCTGCCGTGAACAGCTGGTGCTCACGGGGATCAGAGCCTGGAATATGTATCGTTGATCTAAGGCCCTGATGCCTAACCTCTTCACTAGAGTGAGGAGGAGGAACATCATTTTCTAAGAAACCCATCGTGAGGGGTTCCTCTTCTCCTATTTCACTAATGACGTGGGGAACCTTGCCCTTCAATAGTGAATGTTGGCTCTCCTGCCTTGCATCCCGAATACGTTGGGCGTTTGTGGGATGATAATCCCTTGTATCATGGTCATCCAAAACGTATTCTGCGAACAGCTCATGCATGCCAATCTGTACCAAGGCACGGAAAAGCATGTTGGGAGCGGATCGATCTGGGGGTAACACGATGTTACCTTGCATGTCTCTCCACCGCAGTTGCTCATCTTGATGGAAAACAAAGGTAAAATCCGGCACATACTCATCGGGATGAGTATATGTGACTTTGGATTGTTGAGGACATGGTTGATTTCGGTTATGCGTATGATCCTGACTTTCTCCTGTATTGTCCTTAGGTGAGTTGATTGCATGAGAAGAAGCCATTTCTAATGGTGTGCTAATTTTCACCGTTATTTATGTTCTGAATTAACTGATTAACCCTAAGGTTCGTTTTAGGCTCACAACGATGTGAGTGATATCCCTTATGTTCAATTGGCGTAAAAACACTTAGTCCCCGGCAACGGCGCCAATGATGAGTGGCGAGGTACCCCTACACTCAACCATACGAATACGAGCGTGCACGCGCGATCCGGTCGAACTCCGCAGACTAAATGCCTTAACACCACAAGAAACACTTGGGGTTAATCGTTCGTTGTCTTCCCAGGCTTGCTTGTAAGTGTCACGGTGTATGGTTAAGCAAGTCTGAGGTATGTGATTTTTTTGGTATTTTTCGGTTTATCTTCTATGCTATCAGAGGAAAGGGTTGAGAAACTAAGCTAACTCTAACTAATGTCCTAAGTCTAAATTAACTAGCGTCAGCATCCGTTCCCACTTACCGGACACACCCTGAACTATGCAACTGTGGCTTACCAAACGCTAATCGTTACTGGGATCACCACACGTAACGCAAGTGCTCGAAGTGGTCGTACTGAGGCACCTATTTAGCTTAAGTGTGATAAGCAGCCGATTCCTTAGCTAGCCGTACACACCCGTGGGTGCTCGTAACTAAGTCGTACTTATCACACGTTCTAGCCTAGCAATGAGTAGCCGATTCCTTGACTAGCCGTACACATTGGACTACCACTGGGATTACCAAGCGCAGAATCCTGGAATACGCTACTGGGTTACCAAGCAGCCAATGCTCGTAATCAAGTCGTACTCATGCGTTGCGACAAGCAGCCGATTCCTTGACTAGCCGTACACGTCCGTAGACGCTCGTAATCAAGTCGTACTTGTGCGCACTAGGAAAGCAGTAAATAAACAACAATAAAACCATGTACTGCAAGGTTTATCCAATCAAGTTCGTCTTTATTGCCGTACACAACTTGGGTTCAGGTTACAAGCTGCTCGAATAAAGAGTCGTTCACTCTAGGACTCCTACTGCGGGCACATGGGAAAAATTCTAACTCTGGAGTGATCAATCTGCCAGAGCTTCGCTACTTATAGCCAGGATTGGGAAAATGAGGAGAGTGCCACCTCTTATTTATAGATATGGCAACGGACCGCGATATCGCGTACGCGATATCCCAGGGAAAGACGCAATATCGTAAGGAAAGACGCGATATCGCGGCACAGTGCATGTCGCGTCTCATCAATATCCAATTGGTGCTAGGATCCATCAACCTGTGACCTGCAACCACTAGCCTTATGGTAGCTTGGTGATAGGGATGAACACCCCTATGTCATGTACTAGCCATAGGAACGAACACACTTATGCTCTCCCACTCTTAGGATAAGGCTTAAGATAGGAGCCTCACTAATTGATACTACCTCCAAGGTGCCTCATCACCAACAAGTCTACACCCTCATGTTAGGACTACTTGTCAACAACTGTCACAAGTTTTGTCTTAAAGACATGTACAAAGCCTAACTAGCTTAAGCCAACACATGCCACAAGCACAACACATCTAAAACCAATATAACATAACCACATATATCCACACCTAAGATTCACATTTATTCCATGAAAACAATACCACAATTTGACAAAACAAAATGTTGCACCACAACCATATTTTTTGAATTGCAGACCACAAAATGACCACTATACTAACCTCCAAAATGATATATGCTCAAAATGAAAACCAATTCCATGATTAGAAAGTACTTCCCAAGACTATCTTAATGACACTAATTTCACTTGACTTTTGGAAGCAAAGTTAAGTGCATTTAAAGTTTGATGAATAAAATAATATTTAATTACTGCCATGAAGGATTGAAACTCCCAAAAATACTTGCTCACAATAGACCTCGAAAATATAATATTCTAAGGCTCATCAACATCACACATCATATTCCACAAATTATCATACTATACATTGCGTATATGTTAATAAAAAAATTGGTAACCAAATCCATACACTGTCAAGAAATATGCAAAATAACATGTCCAAGCTCAAATTCGAGTTATCCATCTCACATGTCCACGTTGCATAATCATACACACTAATCCAAAACAAAAATACAGGGAAAAGGTAAAATAACTCATTAATTAAAATTGTTAGGCAAAAATGCCTGAACAAGCAAACTCTATTTTGCTTCAAACTTTTTGCTCCAAACAAGTTTTGCACCTATGTAAGTATGATTGCAGCACTCCCAAATCCAGGTTCTAAAAGTCGCTCACAACATCAAAATTCCAGAAAAAAGGATGAAAAATGAAAAAAAACAAAGAAAAAACAGAGGAAGCAACTGGAAATCTGTTTCTTCACGCGAAAACAGAAACCCAAAACCCAACTGGAAATCTGTCTGTTTCCTCACGTGAAAACAAAAACCCAAAACCCAAATGCTCACACGTGGTGTGCGCAACAAAAGATAATGGTGTTGTTTTTGTTTTTTGTCTTTTTTTTAACACTTACAAACATAATGCATGTTATTCTAATGCAAAGGCCTTTTCTCACGTGACTTTACTTTTTTTTAACCTTATTTTATCTTACTTTTTAACCATGTTATTTTCATAAGCTATTTTCTCTTGGTGATCAATAAACTTTAATCATATATAACAAACATATTAGGACCTCCAATCAAAATTCGTTTGAATATTCACATGCCAAACTTACACCCCAACATCACGCAACATAGCGTTATAATGTAAATGTATAAATTTCAAAATCACACGTAAAACATAAAGACATATTGAATAAGTGCTCTTGTACCCCAATCCAACACGTTGCTACCAACATCACTTGTATGGCTATTGTACGTAATCACCTTAGTTAAAGATATCATAATTGTAACATAAAGATGAAGTCTCATAATATATAAAATATATTTATATTAAATTAACTTATCCCCGACCACCGAGACCACATACATGATGTGTAAATTATAATCGAACAACCACACCTATTGTATCTGGATGGTATGTAACAAGAATGCCATGAAGATAGGAATAGAATGCTCCCTAACATTGAGTAGTAATTACTTTAATAACCTAATAAATGCATTTACTTTAATAGCAACACTTAATAGGGGATATTGAAGAGTAAAAGGAGAGAAACACTATTGGTACAAGGTGGTTTTTTTCCTTTAAAGATATTGTTAATTTAGGGATGCAGATCCTTATGCTTAATCAAGTGTCATTTTTAAGTCTGAGCTAAGTCTTACAGATTGTTGTTTTCCTAATTTGAATTCATGTAGAAGGGGCACAATTAGACGTGCATTATCTTCTTTCAGTTCTTCAAAATTGTAAGAGTTAATGCCTTGTTTTCTTCTTGTATTTATCATATTGTGAGGTAATCTTGTTTTCCATTACTATTAATGAAATTTTCAAAATTCAATTTTATAAGCTTGTTTTTTTTATTCGTATTATCTATTTATTACAAAATTAAAATTATTAGAGAACCTAATTGTAATATTGTTTTCCATTACTATAAATGAAATTTCCAAAATTCAATTTTATAATTTTTTTTATTTGATTCGTATTATCTATTTATTACAAAATCAAAATTATTAAAGAACCTAATTGTATTCCAGATATCTTTTATCCCATGAAATTTGAGAAATAAGAGTAGTGGAAAACCAGTGTATTTATTTAAAAAAAAATATTTGCCATCTAATTTTAGAGTAACCTTGAGTAACCTTGGAACGGAAACATTTTTTATATGCAAATCATTAATCCAGTGTATTGGTCTTTGTAGAAATCTATTTGCAAAGAGAATTTTTAATTGAAATTATCCTTGATTTAGATGGAAGCACATTTCAATTAAGACAAAATGATCTTCAATTTAAGATGCATAACTGGGTAATCACCAATATAGTGACTGATTCTTCCATAATTTTGGAAACTTCCATAATTTTGGAAAATAAAGGCATTGCAAGAAGATGAAGTGACTATCTAGAAACAAAAAATGAAAGGCATTGCAAGAAGATGACATCCGTCTGTACTGTCTCATGAAATGAAAAATCAGAAATAACTGTTTCTACAAATAAAACCAAATCGTTGAAGGACAAAACAAAACCATCCAAATGGCAGTCATAGCTCATGCACGTACGCAGCTGCCCGGCATTCGGCTTATTGCAGCAGCACCTCCAACGCCGCGAGTGCCGTCTGGTCCGAGACCGATACTCCACTTGGGCGGTCTGCAAGCACTTTGCACAAAAAACAAATGGGCGCGCTTGAAAGGGACATATGCTTTTTTCGAATATGCCAATGGCTATAACTTAAAGAGCCCATGGTCGCGAATGAGTAAAAGGGTCTATGGTAGCCATGCTCATGGATGGGTCCATGGCAGCGCTGTTCAAATGCGGTGCATTAATACCCCAATCGGAACGCAAAAGGATTTCTCCGTGAAACTTGGACCAGAGATTTCCCGCCAACTGAACCTGTCGACAATGCGTACCAGAAGGGCTGGTGCCTCCTCCTCCTCTGCACCTCAGAAAACAGATCCCCCGGCATCGAAAATCATGGACTCTTCCGGCGACGTTCGAGTTCTAATCGCCCACAGTGAGTTTAGATCGACTCTGCATTTTTTTTTTTTAAATTATGTAATATCCAATGGACCTTTGATTGGTTGACTTCTAACGTTCCAGCAAACCTATGGATGTCTTTCAAATTAAGTTTTATTGTTAATGTTAATGATATTTTCGTGGATGACAAAAAGGTATTATCCAATTCGGACATTTTTATAGGCACTGTGCGCTCAGGGTTTCTACTGTGGATCCTAGGTTGACTGTTCCGTACATTTGTTGTTTACTGGGTTATGTTTTCTTTTGAGGGCTTTTGATGTGGCCATGCCAAAAATCCGACAGAACAGCAGACTACTATTGTTGTGTTTTCAAGAATGCAGCAAATTGCGATGATATTAGCGAGTTTGCAACAGCGGGGTAGTTCTACGATGCAAAGCAAAACAAAATACTTTGAGAGTGTTTATACTGGTGTATCATTTTATGATAATTATTTAACAAGTAGAGAGATGCTTTAAGGACAAATTTAAGATTTGGAGCACATGCCGGAACTCACAGATATTTGAAAAATGTTATATCGTAGAACAACTAAAATGAGCCTAAGCTGTACAATTGTACATTGACATCAATCATACAGAATCTGTACTAGTTCTAAGCCTATGACCAACATAAAATTTCGCTTTATTTTTTATGTTAACAAATTCCACATCATAAACATATGCGGTGCTCTTGCAGTTCGTAAGTACATTGCATGCACTGTGCATAATTTGCTTTTCATATTTATAATAAGAAAGAAGGATGATGGTGGAATTAACTGACATGTTGCAAAATACATGATAATTGTTCCTACAATTTATGACATGTCCTGTTTACCGATCAAATCATCTGGATTCAGTATTTCCCAGGGTAACTTTCTTAGTTGTGCTGCCGGTAGTTATATGGTTTTATTCATTGTTCAATTATTTATTTATTCCTTTCAAGATCTTCATTTCAACAGGGGTTTAGCTTTTCAGATGTTTTTAGGAGGGTCTGCTATAAACTTCTGCTCTTCTTATTTATAATCTTGATTTCCATGGTCAAAGTTCAATTGCTGGCTGATGTCTTAAGGTGAAAAACACTGTTTTCAGCTGTTTGTTTGTTGAGATGCCTCGGAATCATTGATATTCTGCAGGAGTGTAACCTTAGGATCCCTCTGGACACGTGGCATGACTAAGTTAGCATCTATGCTTAGCGAATGAATTTGTCATTGAACTTGTTATTTAAGCTATGGAAATAGGAGCATGCTGAGTGTCTGTCTCATAGATGACCCCAGAGGACTCCCAAGGTAATATGTGAGGGCTGCAAAATTTTGTATTCATTGTGTACCAACACCATGTTGTGCAAATTTTGTGCATCTGTATGCCTATATATCTGCCTTAGTATTGCTCAACCGTATTATCAACATTCTGCAATGCCATATTTGACAGTATTTACGTTTCAATTTATAGTTTATGAAGTTCGTTCAGCTACTATATGATTCTTATGTATTTTATGCAGCAATGTATCCATAATCTAACACACATGAATAGTCTATGCTTTTATATTTTTGGCTGTAATTTGTAAATTATTAAACCAAGAGCTGGGAAACCAAGTACATCAATGATACGTTCCTTCGTCCCAGTTAAATCAATATTAATCATCTTCTTAACATTATTTTTCTTCATCAATATTCATCCTCTTTATCTTATTTTTCTTCCTAATTTATTTTCTGTTGGGTTATAGATCCATCAACAAAAAGCAATGGCTTAGCAGGCAACCTAGAAGGCCAATTTCTACAACTTCGTCATCCAAAATCAGGTAAAATAATAGTGACTAGACTGTTTGTTTTGCTGTTTACTTAGGGAATTTGGACTTAGGCCGTGCCTAGCCAGTAATTAAAAAAAGTTATCTTGCATAATATTTAAAATTTAAATATAAATAATGCAATTTTTATTTCAATTTATAACAATGTAAAATTTTTTATTATCTTTGATTATTGATCCTGCCCAACCAATGCTTTAGAGTAAATCTTTAGGATTCAGAATGATTGGTTGCGGCTGACATTCTTTTATACATTGCAATCTATAAATTGATTAGGGCTTCATTAAAGTTTTTCAACGCTGCACTGTAAGATCCTGCTCCATTCTGCTATGCATTTCAGTTTTATCATGCAAATTCTGTTTGCTAACATGAATTAATCATTCCATTACAGGATTTATATTTTACTTTTATATGTGGCTGAAATGCCATTATGAAATCAAAACAATGCAGTAAATCAAGGTCTTAGGTATCATAGTTCAGAAAATAAAGGCTTTAATATTCTCTAACAACCTTAAAATTTAAATAAGTTCACCAAGTTTTTATTTACATGGATATCTAAGCAGGCAACTTACACTATTATTGTATTACACTATTAAATTGATCAATACCTTATCATTAAGAGAACAAAATACTTTCTTCTTTACTTAATGATGGTGCCTATTCCGTGCATGTAGGGACCATGGATCTCATGGTTTCCACGTGCACGTAATAAGATGCTTCAGTTTCAGTTACATATCTTAATTATAGTAACTGCTCTTGGGTAGCAGTTTAATAAACATTTTTTACTTGAATAACTTGATTTTTAATTTATGCAAGCTGGAATATTATAATAAATATTAGCATCAAGTTGAAAATTAAAAGTCCAGAATTGTTATATACATGATTGCTTATTGAATTTATAGGAAATTCTACATGCTATATTTTGATGAACGGTTGCCTTCAAGAACTTCATTGGTTCAAACAACAATACAACTCATGGTTCATTGGCAATAGTGTCTGTGAAGGTATGCTTGAGGAAGCTTGTTCTTATAAGATACAAAATTTTAATAGCATGCAAATACTTTGCTGAAATAATTTTGACCAAGGACTTTAATATTTAAAAAATCAACAATTTTTATTATAAAGGGTTCTTCATAGTTATCATCTTGTTAGCTAACTTTCAAGTATGGTTTATTTAGATGGGAGTCTTTACATGGCAACACCAATTGATCCAATTTTTGTTGTATTACCATTGTTGGATGATGCTAGAATGAAGGTACACATGATGCTTTTAGTTTCACTGTGATCATGGAATCATTTTATTATTTGTTTTTCTTGATATCTTTATACATGCCTGGTTATCAGAGTGTTTTCTATGTTGTTGATTCTTTTTTGCTTCATTTAAACATTTTTTTGGGGGTTAAGAGTATTCTATTAGTGTTCTATATCTTCCATATTTTGTTGTGATAGTAAATTTGTTTTCTCAGAAAGGTGATGAGCTCGGAATGTTCAGATCATTGGATGAAATTTTATTCCTTGAAGGTTATCCTGGATATGCTCAATTATTGTTGCTCTTGCCTGATTTGCTTTCTGTTGTATGCGAAGTTAAAGGTAATCTCTAGTGCTTCCTCTTTGCTTTCTATATATGCAATTATTAGTTGTATTTCAAAATTCAGAAAAATCTAGTGGGCAACTTATATTGAAATTAAAATTTCCATGTCATGTAGCATACAATTATTTTTTTAATTTCTCTAAACCCCAGTCATTAAAGATTGTAGATAATTATTTTTCTTGTTATTTATATGTTCATATTAGTTTACATAAGCGTTTGAGATTCACATTTTAGAAACGTCAAGAAAAAAAACCATAATAAATCCAGACATCAACAAGAGACAGAGAATCCTTGTAAACTAAAATCTCCTGCATCAATAATTAATTATGCTTTCTTTGTATCTTTGTGATTTGTTTGACCAGCTGCATATAACACTTGTATTCCTAAGTAGCTTCTTGATACATGCTATTCGTTTGGGGAAGGGCTAATTGTTTGCACATTTGAGTGTTTTCTAGCATAACTTTATGGTATTTAGGAAGCAGGAAATGTCTTTGAAATCATGATCACGGTCTCCCAATTTTACTTTCTCCCATGAAGCAGGTGCCTTAGCATAGGCCCCTTGGGATCAAAGTTGTTGCTTGCACAACTATAGGCCACATGCTCTAACCAAGTGATCTATGCCTCACTGATAAAAAATATTGTTTAAATGGAACTTGAAATTTCTCGCCTGACCATGTTTTGATATGTCAACATTTGTATCATAACAGAAGCTGGTTCAATGAGATTTTATCGACTTGATGACCGGAAGCTTTTGGCATGGCTTTGCTGCAAGGTACTTTGCATTCCTTATATATTTTCCTATTTATTTACAAAACTCAACTTATGGTATATGTTTTTCTTAAAATGAAACATTATTAATTTGAGCATAATTTCTATTTTGATTTTTGAGATTTTAAATGAAGCGTTGTTGGAATCTGAGGGTAATGGACATTATAAATGTGTCTAATTGACAAAACTGCTCGTCAATTTCAACTGATTTCATTTTTTTATTTGTTTCACGCTTGAAAAATGTAAGATTGAAGGCACCTCCAAACAGAAAAGGATCATGAACCCCATAAATCAAATGATGAATTTGAATCAGTGTAAGAATGAACATAGTTCATCCATCTACAGAGGGATAATGTTATTAAAATTACCAGAGTCTTAATCAGTCATAGAAGGTCTTGTAACTTTTCAAAGTAGCATGGGTTTTCATATCTCAAACAAAACCTTTTAGTCAAGTTTCCCCAAGTGATTCTTTTATTGTTACTTATTGTCCACATAAGTTAATAAAGACATCCAGATATATATTGAGACATGGGGCAGATCTCGTGCTCTAAAAAATTCATCGTATAAAATTAGAAAATGTGACATGAATGGCCTCTTTCAAAGCATTCTGATTATAGTCTTTCACTTTACTCAATTTCCAGGAACTGAGAGCGTAATTTAGGTTTTCTAGGAGTTTTCTGCCTCTTAATTTCTTTGTCTTCCATTCATATTTCGAAAATTCTTTGGTAAATGCAACAACATTGACAGAATTTGTCAAAAAGCAAAATTTTGGGTGTAACTTTTAAGATTTCAATGGGGATGAACCTCAAAAGATGGTTTTATCTTCCTTTTTAAAAAAGCCAGTATTCAATGCTATCATAACAAGTTGGATGTCATGCCTCTTTTAATGACATTGATTTCAGAAAGCCTTTTAAGATTTCCATAACTAAAAATGCATGGATTCTATTCTCAGAGAATTTTAAATGATATCATATGGAGTATTTTAAAAACAACGAAAAAGACTAATAGGTGAGGTTGTGCACCTCTAGGAGTAGTACTGATGCCTGTGATGATCATACTCATGCAGGATAAGCTGTAGTCAAGGATACGAGTAGGGTTAGGATAATAATAATGATGAAGGATATTAATAAGTCAAAGAGAAAAATGTTTGGAACTTCCAAAAAAGCTATCTGCAAGTTTATTATCTCATTAAACTTGGAAATACAAATTTTTTTATCTTTTATGATTTATTTACCTACATTATCTTAAGCTGAGATACATGACTTGGGCCTTTGGCCTAATGGTTAGCACTGTCCAGTGTTGGCTTATAGGTATAAGTTTGAGTCTAAGCATCCTGCATAGGGAGAGCAATTAACTACCGTAAACTAGGGGTCTTGTTCCTTCCACATCAACCCTTCCGTTGAGTTGAGATACATAAATCTATACTGGCTATGCCCTAGTTCTAAAATGTCAACAAACATTTGTGCTTCTTTCAAAAATACTTTGCAGTTTTGCCTTATTTATCTAATATTCAGATGCATATGTTTGACTTTGTAAACTATACCATATTAGGTTACAATCTGTATTTAGATCAACACATTTCCAAAATCTTCTAGGTATCCATAATTGTGTTCCAAGTAATATTTGAGAATTTTCTATTAAACAAATTAACTGTCTCATTTTGTTATAATTACCATGTAATTTGGTGCAACTGTTTCAGGTGAAGATGACGATGAAGATACTGCCAACTCTAAATAGACATTATTCTGCACAGAGTGAATCAGATGCAAGTAATGCCTCTAGCCAATATAAAATACTCCCTTTATGTAGCCTTTCATGCCTCTACAAATGTCCATTATATGATGACTAGCAATTTCTCCTCAATATAAAATGGCTGAAGGCAGCTTTTAATGAAACCTTGAAATAGAGTCTTACATTGATGATGTTAAAAGATAAATGCAAGTTACTCGTAATGTGTAAGCAATGCAAAATTTTCAGTTCCTGAATCTTGGTGTTCACTTTCAATGTGCTATTACATTAAACATTTATGTCTGCAGCTAGTTTCTCTATAGTTGTACTATTTACAATTTCATTGTACAATACATTACCTTACATATTCATTCTTCTCTTCCCTAAGTATCAGTTTTCAAGCATTCCTGGGTGCAGTTGATTTTTCACTATATTTATGTCATAGAAGAAATTTCCATGAAATAAGAAATCTTTTCCAACATTTTTTATATTTTTAAACAGTGCTAGATGCTATTGGTTTACTGGGGGAATATTTGAAGGAGGATCCTTGGCTGCATAATCTATGCAACCATCTAGGGTATGATGCACAATTCTAGAAGATTTTAGTTCTTATTTGGTGACATACCTTTTATAATTGGACTTTTCGCCATACATAGATGACTATGTTTTCCTTGTTTATGTGCTCTTAAATAATCTGCATAATGATAGTATATGCTTTACGTTTGCAATTAATAACCAATAGTTTGTGACATTTACAGTGTGAATTTGGAAGCCACTAAAAAGCCAAGGATCGAGGACCATATTTCGACAGATATAAACTCTGACAATCCGAAGGTAAAGCAACTTTTTTGTTATGAGGAATATCGAAATTTTTGATGACTACATAGTGTTGAATTGTCTAATTGATATGTTTTGCTGTATTGATTGTTTTCTTGAAATATTATGTATGAGGACTATTGTAATTTAGGCACTACAGCTTATCTTAACCATTTATTTTTCTATGATCGTCTGGCTTTACCCTTTTTGCTCACTAAATTCTTTATTTGTTTTATTGTTTTGATTCAGTTTAAGAAATCTATTTCCTTCACCTTAGCTTACCATTGGAGGGTTAAGCAATATGGTAATTAACAAGTAGGTTATGTTTATATGTTACTTGTCAGCCTTAAAAAATTGGATAAGGTTTTGTTCCTGTTGACTTCATGTAAGCAGCCATGCTCAAATAAATAGGATAAGCAATCCAGTGATACCATTTTACCATGTAATGCCTTCTGGATGAGCCCTGACACAATGCTTATAGCGTTTGCTCTATAGTAAAAATGTATATTTTTAGGTTGGTGTCAATTTGATGGGCATCAATGAAAACAATAATAAAATCACCTGCAACAGTTCATCCAAAGTTGATGGGATAAAGGCAACAGTGTGACGACAACGAATACCTTCTGCATAAATGTCGAATGTTTAAGAAATGATATATAAAATATCATCCTCATCATCATAGTCGCCCTTCTCTCAATGATATGAACTAATTAATTTAGGCAGAGAATTTTACAATGATTTTTCTGGACAGGTGGTTGCCTTTATCCTATCAACATGAACTACCTGTTAAGGTAGGCAAAGGGGTTGACAATGATTTTTATAGCTGGTTTAGTGATGACAATGATGAATACCTTCTGCAGGATCAGATGATGATTTTGACAGCCAGTTCTCTATTTTTTACCCCCTTAATGTAGTCCCAAGTGGTATGTATCTCAGCATAGTCCTTAGAATAAAACCTGTGACTCACAAACTATAAGATCTAACCAATTGAGCTAAGCCTCATTGAGTATCTATAGTCTCATCATATTTCTTAAAATTAAACAAACTCACTATATTCTTACATATATTATCATCACTACCACCACTGGCATCCCGGCTTTATATTACATGGGTCAGTTTTATGAGTTCAAGCCATTTGCCTCTGTTAAGAGTCAAATCAGGGCAACTGGTTGAATCCAACTGACAAATTAACAAAATTAAGTAGCAAATTGTAAAACATGTATAGTTGTATTTACTATGTTCTGTGGTCCAACAATATTTGGTTTAATGGCAGGTTCTGAATGCCAAAGGAGACACTTCAGATAAATCAAAAGCATCTGCAAAAAAATCCACCAGCAAAGGTCGAACTCAGAAAAAAGTCAATGAGAAGGGCTTGCAGAAGATTACATCAATGTTTAAAAAACGTTAATTTTGTCAATGTATGTGGCCTATGCCCGAATGGTTGACATTTTGTTTACATTATGATATCTTGCATGTAACCACAATTACGAATCCTCAATTGGATTCTTAAGGTGGTAATAGTTGAAAAGGGCAAGCAGTATATCTGCAGGGCAAAACTTTTAAGATACACGGCGCAGAGGGATTGCATTATCAATTTTTGTGGGTTCCATTTCATTTATGAAAATGAACATATTCTACCATCCTTTGTGTGATGCTATCCTATTTCAAACATTTTCCTAGTAATTTGTTTATTATTAATGTTGTGAGTTTGCTAAATGAAGTTACTCGAGGGAATTTCGATAACCCTTGCCACAACACTACAGCCGAAAACTTGGGAGAGCCACAGCCTGTACTTCAACTATGATGGTAGGTCCGTAGGGTATACAGTCATTTATTATTTCAGAAACTGAAGCCCAATTTGTTGTATACAATAGGACCTGATGGATGTAGTGACATATAATTGTACTTTCAATCGATTTAAACATTTTGCCTTTGATGTGATGACCCAAAGGCAAAGCTGGAAGTTAAAGAAATTTCCTAGGATATTTTTATTTTTTTCTTAACATATTTTTTATTGTTAATTTTTTTCTATCATTGTTGGTAATGCTAGCTGTAATGCTATACGTTGATCTTTAAAGTTATATTTTGAATCATGATTTGTAAGATTAACTTTAGAAAAAAAGTTTTAGTATTGAGATAAATTTTAGGTTGCAGGTACATGAAAGAAGTTAGATGATCATTCATTTCTTTCCTTTACCTAAAGGAGGCGAGGAAACTTGCTGGATTAATTCAAGCATTGTACTTTCCTTTCCAATATTTCTTATTCGCTTTGCTAACCCTTGCAATTATTCCCAATGGTAAGTATTTCAAAATTGTAAGCATCTTTTAAATTAAATAATGTATCCAATCCAAAATGATTTTCAAAATAGCTATAATATTATTTTTGTGGTGTGGGACCTCAAAGATAATATTAATAGTAATAAAAAATATCATAGTACATCATATGTTTAACATAGAGAATTATATAGGAAAGATAAGGAAAATAAAAAAATTTTCAATTTTATGTGGTGTACAACCATAAAATAAAGTTGTGAAAAATCAAAATGAAAATTAATTGTTAATAGGTAGAATGATCCTAGTCTTACTAACATTAGCATTACTCAAACATTATTAGGATTAGGCTTATTCTCCCTGTTCATTATCAATTTGGCAAAGCATAATCTTGGTCTGAGTAAAGGACCAAGTAAAAGTACCATAAACTAGATTAGCTATATATTTATGATATATATCTATCTTTTGGTCAAGGATCTTTTTTCCTTTCCAAAAATTATATAAACAAATGGTATGACAAATACATATGATATACTATGATGAGATGGTTTCTCCTTGCCACTTTTCTTGGATTATAATTGATTTATATTATTTAACATGACTAAGAAGCTCCTCCTTGGCACTATGACCCAAACAAATTATTTACGGCCCTATTAAGCTAGCTAGTAATTGGCCTCTTGGCCAAAATAATCAAGATATAAATTTGGCAAACTTTCTATGTAATCCTATTTTAATGAATAAATTTAAAATAGGTCCAAAATAGCCATATAGTAACTTAACAAAATTTCAATATGATTTTTCTCAAAAAAAAAAAAAAAAAAAAGAACCTTAATTTTGTAAAAGAGAGGCTTACATTTCAAGTTTATTGCAAAAGTCTATATTCCATGTAGGATTTTTCCTAAAATTAAATGACCTTAAATTAAGCATTGCAACTTTGATTCCATGGAATTAAAAGTCAGTTCTTAAATTTTAAATTGTCTTGCATACAATAGTAACACAAGATATTTTCTTAAGATGGCTACTTTTATGATTATTTAATATTGATTAGAAAAGGATTTAAAACTTCAATTTAAAGATATAGAATCATAGAGGATATGGCCTTGGTAGAGATGATGTTCTAAGTCTTCCATGAATAGTGTTGTATAGTCATATTTGTATGATTCAAAATAAAATAATACACTCAACTATTTATAATACTGATATTTGATTTTGTTTGTATAGACCAACAAGATTTGTTAGATAAATTAACTCGTGCAAAATACATTAGTAGCAATAAATATTGAGTATATTAGATATGTCCAGTATTCATGTAATTCGAACACATGTTTTATATAATTCCCTAGAATTAACATTGGCAGTTTTAATTGTTAATACAAAGATTGATTAGAGATTTATCATTTTTTGTTAATAATACATGTTGTATCTTCTACTACTTGAAGTAAATATAGTTGGCATATTTTGTCTTTATGCAACTCATTGTTCCATCTTTTAGTTTTAACTCAAAGATGGTGTGATCCCATTCTTATTCCGCTAGTTAGTTCTCTTATTAATATTCAATGAACTATTAATAATACAAGTTGCATTGACACATACCCATTGATGTATGCTAGGATGTGTTGTAGTAATTGCCTATATAAATGCATACACCCCTCGCATTTATGGCACCTTTCAGTCTTAGCCTTAGCTAATTTTTTGTAGTTTTCTTTTGTAGAAGTTAGAATGTTTTTTTCTTTGAGTGTGTGCAGTATGGATTTATGAGATTGTACGATATTTTATTTGAGTGCACATGTACTTGGACACATTTTCATGGACGACAATAAAATTGAGATTTCCTATATCCATTGCAACACTTACACTAGTTTAATTATACTTTTCAGCACTTTAAATGTAATTTACATTCATGCCCTTAAGTAACTAATGCTATAATTCATAAGCACATGAATACGACCACTTCTAGTATAACATATTAACGCTTGGTAATTCCAATAGTGGATATTTGGTATGCTGTAGTATACACTTTAACCCAACAATGTTAATAAAGGTTCAAGATGTATACAACAAGTGGGAATGGATACTCCATGTTAGGATGGTTAATTAATAAAATAGTTAATTGGTTAAGTAATTCAATCATTAAATCTTTATTCAATCGTCTAGTAGATAGGAGAAAAATAATAAAATAAATATAAAAATAACATCTTTTGCCTCAACCACACAACCATACACATAGTTACACACAAGTGTGGATTGGGAAGACAAAGACTTGCAATTACAAAATTCACTATTTAGGAATATTGGCAACTTAGGTAACTAAGTCCACTTGTGTTTTGTATGCTTGGATGTAGGGACTACCCACTGCTCATCAATATTGAAATTGTTACATGTAGATATTTTGTTTCATCATGCCTACCATCTCTAAAGTTTTGTCAGTAAAACTGAAATGTATTTTGTATTTGTACCTCATTTTTCAATCTCTCTAAAACTTTCTTTGTAACATGTTTTCAGGCTTGATCTAAACTTGTTATGAAACTAAAATTTCATTATAGATAGATCCTCTAAATCTATTAAACAGTGGAACTATAAATGTTATAAATGTTGATAACATCATTAAGAAAATTACCAAGTTTCCTTACCCCATTTAAAATATTATATCAATATTTTTAATACCCCATTTTTGTAATCATAATTATTTTCATGGAATTGCCCCTATTGTTGATATTTTCATGTGATCTATTCTGAGATATTTATGCTATTTTTATCATCCAAGTAGAATGCTAAAGAACTTATACAACTTCCAATGAAAATAAATTAGTTTCTAATAAAAGTATTGTATAAGAAACTTGGGTTTTCACATTGAATTCATTTAACAAAAACTGTTTTTTGAAGTTTTTCAAAAATTTTCTATGATTCTTTCAAGACTGCAGTCCTTCACAACACATCAATAATGGATTATAACTTATACAATTGTTTGAAAAATGTATGTTCAAATTATCCAATTCTAAATATTGTAATTGCCACATGTGTTCTTCATTGTATATAAAGCTTTACAAACGTTTACAATTCATTATAATATACAATGCTTCCACTTATAATTTTCAAAGCACTCTACTCCCAAATATCTATATGTATCCATATTTTCAAATATTTTATTATTTAGTTAAAAAATGTATCATCTCTTATTAGTTGTCAACATTTACTTTTAGTTCTGTACATTCACAAAAATTCTCTAATTGATGCAACACTACTTTTAATTCTATTTCTAATTTGCAGTTAGTGCTACATTGTCGACAAAGATCAAAAGTTGTACTCATGATGGATCCATAATTTGAAGTTTTTAAATCAAGAGTCTTACCACTAGGCTAATACCTCATTGCTTATTAAATGCATTTGACTACTTTTAGAAAAGTATAATGAAGCACCACATATTGAATAATTAAACGTATGGGAAATTTTAAGTTGTGACATAAACCTAAGTCTATACATTGAAAAGAATCTAAATCATTTAGAATTAGAAAGGGGAAGGTGCTAGAATCGAAAACATTTGTTTAACAATATTTGCCCTCAAGTCATATAGTTAAATTAGAACTTTATAACATACTATTATACACTAGAATCAAAGCCATAACTTGAAGTTACCAAATCAAGAGTGTTATCACTAGGCTAACACTTCATTGTTTTTGTTTTGGGGGGAGGGAGGGAGGGAGGGTGGGGGTTGTTTTATCAAAACCCAAAAATAATATTAATAATAAGTAAAAGAAAATTTAAAGCACATTGTATGTTTAACATTGATTAGGAAATAGAAAAACAACATGAAAAGTAAAAAATGTTTCTAATTTTAGGGATGTCTACTTAGCTGTATAAACTTAAAATTGGAATAATGCTTTGAAAAATCAAGAAAGGAAAATTATTATTAGTAGGTGCATAGATTTTTTGGTGTTGAGGCATCTTAGAGGTAGCATTGGGTTAACCCTCGATGCGATGCATCAACAAGGCTCTTGTCTCTGGCATTGTCTTGGGAGTTGAAGAGTGTAGATGTGATAGTACCTATAGCTCACATGTGATCTAGGAGAGTCAATGGTTGTATCTATGACCAACCCTCTAGGAGGCTAGTATTTGTGGATCAATAATTAACAGGCCCTAGCATTGGTCGTATATAATATAAACTAATAAAAGACTTGTAATTATTTTGATATATGAGTATTCATTGCTATTGATACACATGCTACATTAATTATGGATACGCTAATTGCCACATGGGTATGCGATTGATTGATATGTTATGTGTGTGCTTAGTCTTGATGGTGATGGGTCTAGAAGTTTGTGTGTGTTTTTTGTGTCCATTATGGTTTTGTGATGTTATGAAACTATAGGGTATAAGCCTTGGTAGCAAATCACTATTGGCTCATGTGATGCGACAACCATGGTTGGTTCGTTTATGCTTGTGTATGTTGATGCATAAGTTGCCATTTGATATTGATGAACTAGTCTTGGAGCATAGGTTGTTGTAGGTGTTTGGTACAATCTTGATGATGCATTGATTATCATGTATGATGGATCTACATTAGAATGTGTGCATGAAATGCTAGATGAGTTTGTGATTGTATTGTGGGGTATAGGTCATCATATGCTTATGCTCTAGATACATGATGTGGTAAAATTATGTGTGCATGTCATGATGGTTATGTAGATAGGATTGACCCTTGATGAAGGATGCTCACTTTACCCATTCCTCTTTTAAACATTTGTTAATCATCTAGTAGGAAAAGGCTTTCCACTTACTTTATACTAATTATATTTTATGTAGGTGATGGAGTCAGAGATGCCATGGAGCATTAGGATTGATGGAGAGGGTGAAGCATGGGTGTCTTTATGCATTTGTGTATTCATGTACATATTAGCTCATAAGATGGATGTATTTGCATATGGTTTTGGTATGAACAACCATGAGTTGGGTTTTATGTGATGGATAGTGATGCTTGTACATATGTCTTATGTAGATCTTAAACTTAATATGTTATGTTGTGTTTTGGATAGTATGTTCAAGTATTTTGGATAATAGTTTTATATAATAATTTGACTTTGGGTTTGTGCTTAGTAGACATGTTTTGAGATTTTTAATTTATGTGTATATCTTTTGTTGTGCTTAATGATTGGTCTGTGCATCATTATGTTTCATTAATTACTAGATGATTCTCGGTGTAGTAACCGTATAGTGTAGGNGGGGGGGGGGGGGGGGGGGATGGCGTTGGGGTGTAAGGGTGGAGGATGTTATAGGTAAGTTTGTTGATTTTTTATGTAACATTGTATATGTTAGAGTTATGCTCAAAATGTCATTATCTTATTAGCTAAGTTCTACCTACATTATGTCATTGTGTTGGTTGTACGCCCCATAGGTGTATATGGTTAATTTTTTAATTAAAATTTTCCTATGTTTGTAGACCATCTAAATCTATTGGATAGTAAAAATGTATATGCTATGAGTTTTGAAAACATCATTAAGAAAATTACCAAGTATTTTAGGGAATATTTAGAACAAATTAACCAAATTCGCAACTATAATATGCCATTGCTCAAATGTAGCACATTACAAGAAAATGTGGTGTGCATCTTCATTGCTATTTATATTGGGGAGTTAGCATATTTTTTCTTCATGAGGAATTTTTTACCATATACTTGTTTCAACTCTTAGATGATAAGATTCCATTCATGCTCTACTAACTATGTGATGAGTCACGATATCGGACCCTCGATATTAGATCCTTGATATCGAATACACAATATCAGAGATGCCAAAGCAATATTGGACATGCGATATCGGAACTTGTCTCGTTGCCTATAAACAAGAGACAAGGGCACTTGATTTCACTGCTAGTTTTCTTAGTCCCTTAGCTAAACTCTTGCAGTTTTCCCTTCCCAGAGTTAGAATTATTTCAAAGCGTCCGCAGTAGAAGTCATAAAGTGAACGAATCTTTATTCGAGCATTGTGTACCTCAGCACGCCTTATGACCAGAAATAAAGATGAACTTTATGATAAACCTTGCAACATTAAGAATAGCTTAATTATTGCATTTCATGTTATTTATTGTTATTCGATGCTTTCAATAGTTAATTAATGTTACTTTCCTCGAACCCTTAATTATTAATTGTCAATGAATTAGCACACTCACTACGACCACTTCGAGCATACGTGGAACACTTGGTAACCCAGTAATGACTAGCGTTTGGTAATCCTAGTAGTGTTACACTGGTTCAGGATTTGTTCGACAAGTGGAATGGATGTTGGTGTTAGGACTAGTTAGAGCATAGTTGATTAGTTAAATCAAATTAGTTACTCAATTATTTCATTTCTCCCTTTCTTAAGCAGCAAGAACATAAAACATAAAAACATAAAAATCATATACCTCAAGTTTACTTAACCATACAATTGTGCCTTACAAGTAAGCTTGGGAAGATCACATAACCCATCCTTGTTCTGTGTAAGTGCATAAGCACTTAATCCTTGGAGTTTGATTGGATTGCACGTGAATGCTAGTATTCGTATGGTTGGGCGTAAGGATGCCTCACCACTCATCACTATGTATTGTAAATGATGAGAAATAATAGTAGACATATAGTTTGCCATTGAACTAAGACTTTTCATGATACTATTCAAATAAAAATATATTTCTAAAATATTGCTTGTTTCACTAGTTTACAAACTTTATTAGGATCAACCAAATTTCTAACTATAATGTGCTCAAATGTAGGATATTGCAAGAAAACACAACATTCAATTTCAATGTTATTTGTAGTGCAAAGTTAGTATATTTGTTTTTCATAAGGAATTTTAAGTCATATACCTATTTTAACTTTTAGATGATGATATCTAATTTATGCTTTGC
The DNA here is from genome assembly GCA_015680685.1 of Gnetum montanum. Classification (NCBI taxonomy): domain Eukaryota; kingdom Viridiplantae; phylum Streptophyta; class Gnetopsida; order Gnetales; family Gnetaceae; genus Gnetum; species Gnetum montanum. Next base: position 275,861 of record MNCI01036334.1, on the reverse strand, counting down.
TAATTATGCATCACAAATATTGAGGAATAATTGTAGATAAATAGTTTGCCTTTGAATTAAGACCTCCCTTGATCAAAAGGATTATCATCCAAAGGCTCAATGCTCGGGTCACTAAGCAAGGTCCCAAGAGGATTAGTGAATGAGCAAAAAGCTAGTATCTTTTGAGTGGTTGTGCCTAAGCTTAAACCTACATCTTTCAGCTTAAGAAACAAGCACCTTATCATTACTCCAAATGAAGATGGTAGAGGACATCATAGGTGTCATCAAGATCATGATAATGAACCTCTGTTGGCCACTCGAAATATGCTCAACATTGGAGAGGCTATCAGAATTCCTGCTAAGCATGTGAAAGAGAGCCAAATCAAGAGGTTAGACATGAACAATATCCCTAAATTTGAGGGGGTATATAACTTAGATCCTTAAACACATTTACAAGTCTTTCACAATGCCTGTGCCTTACAAAATATTAAAAATGATTGGCAAAAGCTCAAGCTTTTCCCCAAAACACTCATCAAGGAAGCGAAAAGCTAGTACCAGTTTCTGGAACTAGAATTAATCCGTTGATGGAGTACAATGCTAGAATTATTTAAGGAGAAGTATTAGACATACTCTAGAGTGTTAAAACCATGAATAAAATTCCAAGGTTAGATATAAGGAACACATGAACCCTTGGATGTCACCATGGGCAAGTATTATTCCCTTTCACACAGATGTCCTGGCCATGGTTATTCTCAACAGGAGAAGCTTTGCCATATCATAGATGGGCTCCGATCATAAATGAGGATAATTGTTGGGGTCTACACCCAAGGGAGATGGTCAAAATTAAGCACCCATCAGATACAAAGGATAATAGAGTAGCCAGCAAAAGAGGAAGGAGAGTTGAGGAAAGGGAAAAGTGTTGATGAGTATAACCAGGATCCTTCCATTAGAAAAAGGAAGGTTTGATTTTGTGATAGTGAGGGAGAAGCACCACTTGATGAAGTGGTGTAGCAAAAAACCTTGCCAATTCAAAAATCTATATCTGAAATTTTGGCTAAGGTTAATAAAATGTGGGAATCTTTGGATGAAAGATTTCAAACTACTTTAAAAATTGTAGAAGAATCCAAAGAACAAGGTAGTGATTGTAACCATAGGAGAAGGAAAGAAGTTGAACGTGCCTACTAAAGAGGTAAGGGCAAGGCTACAATAGTAGAAGAAGTTGTGGAGTGAAAATCAGATGACGATGATGGATGTGACATCTACTAGTATGAACATCCCAAGAGATGTTGCCCTGTTGTGTCACACTTACAGAAATCTAGTGTGTATGCTTTGAATCCTAGACTCGCACGAAGGCAAGCACCCATAAGGTTGTCTTATCCTCAAGGAAACCCAAGGTAGTTCCACCAACAACAATAGACTTATGATCCAAGTGGCGCTCCATCACAACCATATGGGCAATATTAGTAGTGGTAACATCCATAGTCATGGGGGATGCGACCATCGAGGTAGTAGTACCCTTATAGGCAACCAAATTTGTATGGGTACTATGTTCAGCAACCAATGTCTCCATGTGACTCTTTTGGTCATGGTTCTTTTATGCATCGCTACTACCCTCTAGAGTATTACAAAACTTATTTTCTATATACTAAAGAGGAAACCCCATATCCCTATCATCCTTCTCATCCTTTAACACATGCTCCTCCATCCTCAACCTAATTACCACCTACTCCATCTATGTAGGGTGATCTTCTAGCCCAGTTGCAACAACGTAATGCTACCAAGGTCGTTACCTTACAATTGGCTCCTCAGTTGAGTGGTTCGGAACTAAGATCCTGTAAAAAATCATTCTTTCAAACCAAAAGCCCCTACTAAACCCTCACCTACTTATGTGGTTGGTCATCTTGTATCTCCTTCATTCTCTTCTTCCATTCCTTTCGAGAGCCCTTGAAACCAAATGCCTCCCAAGTTCTACATAGTTATGTTAACCCATGATGTATCTAATTGGATCAAGGTTGGAAACCTTCATAGGAAAAGATCTAATCTTGAAAGTCCTCTCATCTATTTGTAGATTGTTGGGAATAAGGCATGCAAGGATTTTCTTGACTTAGGTTCTGAAGTTAGCCTCATTTTTCACGAAATGTACAATGCCTAGAACCTACCTCCTCTTAAGAAGAGCAACATCCATTTAGAATTGATGAAATAGTCAATTACTATTCTTTTGAAACTAGTGAAGGACATTGTGATCACTGTCCATGGGTGGTCATATCCTGCTGATTTCCTAGTCATCAAAGTTGACAATTGAAAGGGGGACCTCCCAATCATTATGGGAAGGGCTTGGTTGAGCAATGCTGAAGCACAAATTGGCATTAAAGATCTTTCCCTGGAAATTTTCAAGGAAAATGCATTTAGAAAGATTCAAAAGAAATGAGTTCCATGCATCATGTACAGTGATATAGGGTGAAATTACATGCAAAAACTTTGGTCTATGAAAAGAGCATTCATTTCTACATGCAGGTAGTGTGTAAATAAGGTTGATATTCAAAGGTGCTTGTATGCAATAGCCATAAAATAGGAGGGCACCTAGTGGTTGATAGCTAATTTTGGAAGTAGCACACTTTGCATGGAACTTGCTAAGAGCCTGACATGTGCCTATGTTGAAGGCATGGATGAATTGGAACAAGTTCATCACCAACTCTTTGATAATGCAAATGATGATACCTATTGGGGAGAGTTGGAAATCCTTGAAAATTTTAAACAAAAGTCCTTAGAGTTGAAAAATATACCTACCAACATGGATTTTGCATTTTTGAAAAATGGTAAGCTAGTAGTCATCAATGCCAACCTTGCCCTTGAATAGAAGTGGATGCTATTGAGGGTGGTGAACAAATGGCCAACAACCTTTGCTTAGTCATATCTTGAACTCATAAAGATTGATCCTAGGATATGCCAGCATCATATCTACACTAATCTGGCCATGTAGCCAAAGAGGCAATTGTAGCAGTGATTGAACCCCAAATTGAAGCAAATTGAACAACTCCTCAAGACAGGGTTTATCTATCCCATTATAGATAGTGAGTGGGTTAGCCTAGTCGTGATTATGCCAAGGAAAGGTGGCAAGTGGTGGGTCTATATTAAATTTTGGCTGTTGAATATGGCAACATTCAAAAATCACTTTTCATTATCATTTGTGGATCAAGTGTTGGACACTATATCTAGGCACTACTATTACAACTTTTTGGAAGGTTATAGTGGCTATAACCAAATCCAGACCACGATAGAGGATTAGGCCAAAATAACATTCACAAGGCCCTGGGGGACTTTTGCATATTGAAAGATGACTTTTGATCTATGCAGTGCTCTTACAACATTCCAACGCTTGGTCTTGAGCATTTTTTAGCAACAGATTAGTTGCGGGGTGGAAGTCTTCATGGATGACTTTTCCACGTATGGTGCCACATTTGAGCAAGTCTTAGATAGCCTTGAGCAAGTGCTTAAAATGTGTGTAGAGATGAATCTTTAGCCCAATTAGCAAAAGAGCCATTTGATGGTCCAGGAGGTCATTGTACTGGGACATAGAATTTCTTAGGCAAGGATTGAGGTAGACCCTAAAAAGATAAGCGTCTTGCAAGGAAATAACTAGCCAACTAGAAACCGTTAAAGATGTCTGATCATTCCTTGGACACACTAGCTACTATTGATGTTTTATAAAGAATTTCTTTAAGATCACAAAAATGTTGATCGAGCTTACAAAGAAAGATGCTCCATTCATTTCGACCAAGGAATATGAAAATGCATTCTAGAGCTTCAAGAAGAAGCTTGTAGAGACTCTAATTCTATGAGCACTTGACTAGTTTAGACCATTTCATATAATGACAGACATATCAAATTATTCCTTGGGAGTTGTGCTTATGCAGCTAGATGACAAAAAACATCCATATTACATCCACTATGCAAGTCAAAGCATTGTTGATACATAGATGAATTACACCACAACGAAAAAAGAACTAATGGCAGTGGTGTATGCTCTAGAGAAGTTTAGGTACTATGTGCTTGGATACAAAGTGTTTGTGCACGCTAACCACAAAGCCATTCACTTCCTCATGAGCAAGCTAATGGTGAGTCCTTGTATCATATGGTGGTTGGTGATCTTGTAGGAGTTTGATCTTACAATGGTAGATTGAAAGTAGATTGAGAATGTGGTTGCTGATCACTTGTTTAGGTTACGATGGGATAACAAAGAGGAGGAGAGCCTAATCTCTGACCAATTTCTTAATGAACTCATCTTTATAGGTGCAATAAATGAATGAGTGCCTAATGAATCAAAGTGGTATGATGACATCCTCACCTATCTTCTCACTCAAGAGATGTCACAAGATTTGGACTACAAGAAGAAACAACAGTTTCTTGATCAGGCCAAATGCTTCATGGAAATCAACCAACATATTTACAAGGTATGCATTGATGGCCTGGTTCATTGGTGTGTACCTGATGCTAATCAATTGTTTATTCTCTAGGATGCTCATGAGGGTCCTTGTGGGGGCCACTATGTTGGGAGATGCATGGTCATATAGATCCTAATGGTAGGGTATTATTGGCCAACCATCTTTAGGGACGTCCACTGATTTGTCCACTCTTGTAAATGCTATTGATGAGATGGTGGGATGATTGCTTAAATAGAGGGACCTCAACAGTGGATTCAACAACTAGAATCCTTCGACATTTGGGGCATCAACTTCATGGATCCCATCATGCCCATGTCAAATGAAAAGGTGTACATAATCATCACAGCTGATTACTGCATAAAATGGGCAGAAATAGTGGCCATCATCAATTGTACATCATCTACTATTGTGTGGTTTGTATAACAAAATGTTGTAAATAGGTTTGGGATACCATGTGCATTGATTTTTGACAACAAAACCCATTTTATAGGCACAACCTTTCGCAAGCTTATGTAATGCTTGGGAGTTGAACATAAACTAACAACATCGTACCACCCCTAAGCCAACGAGCAAGCAATAGTTACTAATAGGAAGATCATGAAGATCTTGACAAGAACTATTAGCAAATATAAGAGAGATTGGAGCACAAAATAAATGATGTCCTCTGGGCATATGGCTCAACATGGAAACTTCCTATAGGCTACTCTCTCTATGAACTGGTGTATGGAAAATTACCAACTCTACCTATCCAATTCGAGCTCTATACACTTTCAATAGCCTATGAATTGAACCTTGACCTTAGCCTAGCATAAGAAGAAAGATCAATAAACCTAAATGTGCTAGATGAAAATCAATTGGTAGTCCTATCCTTGAATGAAGTGCAGAAGGCATTCAACAAAAAGTGCCATGACCTTAGGATAAAGAAAGTAAAATTTCAACTTGGAAATAAGATCCTTGATATGTACATACCTCAACTGATGAGACGCGGTTCGCATAGGCCGTGATATCGCGTACACGATATCGCAGTCGACGCGATATCGCATCTTTCCCTACGATATCGTGTACACGATATCGCATCCCTCGCGATATCGCATACGCGATATCACATCTTTCCCTACGATATCGCGTACGCAATATCGCAGTCCGCCGCCATGTTTATAAATAAGAGGCGGCTCTCCCTTGTTCAAGATCCCAATTTTAGAGTAGCGAAGCTCTGGCAGTTTGATCCCTCCAGAGTTAGATTTTTTTCCCATGTCTGCCCGCAGTGTGGTGAATGTAATTGTATGGTGTCTTTATTCGAGTGTGCCGTACTTGGACACACACATGACCGGCAATAAAGATCGAGATTACTTCATCATTGCAGCATTCACTTAGTTTATTTATTTGTTATTTATTTAATGTTATTTATTGCTTTCATAGCGCGGTGTAAGTACGACTTGACTACGAGCATCTACGGATGTGTACGGCTAGTTAAGGAATCGGTTACTTATCGCGATTAGTCTCTCAACCCTTAAACTCCTAGAAGCGGAACGAGTTCGACTTGATTACGAGCATTTAAGTGTGACTGCTTGGTAGCCCAGTGGTGTAGCTAGGGGGATCTACGCTTGGTAACCCAGTGGCGTATTTGGGGTCTGCGCTTGGTAATCCCAGTGGCGTACCTAGGCCTATGCTTGGTAGTCCCAGTGGCAGTCGTGCACGAAGTCCAAGATGTGTACGGTTGATCAAGGAATCGGTTGCTCGTCGCACTTAGGCTAGATTAGATTTTCTTACCCTTTTCCTCTTAGCTTAGATTTAGTTAAATATTATTTTCCACTGCCATCAGGAGTAGCATTAGAATTAGAACACATCATACACCTCATCTAGACTAAACCATACGTGACATATGCAAAACTAGTCTAGATGGGAAGACAGCGAACTGCGACCTAAGGCTAACTATCTAGATACCACAACTAGTCCATCTGCGGAGTTCGACCGGATCGCGCGTGCGACGCTCGTTTCGTATGGTTGAGTGTAGGGGTACCTCGCCACTCATCATTGGCGCCGTTGCCGGGGATGGTGCTAGTTATCTAGATTAGTTATATCATACAAGGTCGCTGTAAAGAACTTAACGATATATCTCTTAAAAAGAAGAAATTATTAAAAGTCACATAAATTCGCACACAACAATGTCTCTCCGACAAGACGATAATAACGCCACACTTAGTGAGGATGTTCATTGGAGAACCAATGAGCTATATGACGATGAAAGTTGGAGTATACAACCTGAAGTGGGAGTTTCCTATAAGCATGAACAAAAACAACGTCATCATAACGCACGAAAGCCTAACTTACCTGATGACGATGAACCCCCACTGGCCACTACAAGCTTCACGCAAATACAAGAGGCTGTTCGAATCTCACGTAGGCATCGTAAAGAGAGCCGACTACCCAGGCTCGATTTAAATAACTTTCCTAAATTTTCAGGAGGCTATGACTTAGATCCGCATCAACATTTACTAGCCTTCTACGATGCCTGCACATGGAATAACATTGATAACAGTTGGCAAAAACTGAAGCTCTTTCCTATGACACTCGTTGACCAAGCTAAAGTATGGTATAGATCATTAAAACCAAACTCGATACGACGTTGGTCAACAATGGTAGAAGTCTTTAACGAAAAATATCAAACCTACGCAAGAGTGTCAGCCTTGAGGAAACAAATCCAAGGATGGAAACAAGAAAAACATGAACCCTTGGACATGGCCTTAGAAAGATATTATTCACTGTTAAACAACTGTCCAGGCCATGGGTTTTCCGAGGAAAGGCTAATGTATCATATCATTGATGGGCTACGTAATGAAACAAGAGAGACCTTAGGAACGTATGCCCGAGGTCAACTATACAACCTACGAACCCATCAAATCCAAGAGCTTATTAAGCGGGTAGCAAAAGAAGAAGGAGAAATAGCTACATGGGAGAGTGTTGAAAAACATCAACGGGACCAAAATCTTAACTCAACAAAGGTCCATGATCATAACAAGGAGAGATCAACAAATCTCAAGGTGGAAACATCATCTTTGCCAATACAACAATTGTTAGAAGAAGCCGAGGCAAAGATCAATAAGATGTTGGAATGGATGAATCAAAAGTGTGGAGAATATATCAACATCATTGGAGATAGAGTTTTGACAACCCAAGAAGCAGGACAAAATAATAGACATTCGGAAAGAAGAAATGAAGGGACTAAGTGCTCAACTGCCAATCCTACATATGAATGCAACATATGCCTGTACGATCACCCCAAGGGCCAATGCCCAATATTGTTACATCTACATGAGCATTGGGGAAACACGTTACATCCAGAGTTCGTACAGAGATACTGTGTTAGACCACAGTGGCAACAATCCCAGTCGTGGGGGAATCCACCCTTAGACTGGAGGCACCCTTCACATTTTCCGAATCCAAATGCTTATAACGTTCAACATCCTGTTTCTTCAACTGGGCCACCACACTTTATCTCACCACAATACCATTCTTCACAATACCATCAACCCATACCTCCAACACAACCACCACCTTGTGCACCTTATCCTCCTCCTAACTTTCAACATTCTTATCCTTTCCCTCCTTCCACAATGCCACCAACTGTTCCTCAGGTGTTTGTACCACCGCAACCCATGAACAACACTTGTGCTGCTGCTACTAACTACAGTGAAGAGCCTCCTCAACATCAAAGACGTCCTTTCTTTAAACACGGCCGTAGGAAGGGACAACATAACTCTGAGGCCACTGCATCTTCCAACCCAGCACAAGTCCAACAATGTGGTGCATCCTTACCTTCGAACCCAGCGCCTCATGTACCTTCATCAGGGCCACCAACTAACACTCCAACAACCACAAGGCCCAATGAACACAACCATGGGAGGCATCAGCCCAATCCTTGCATACCATCTAACGGTCCTAACCATCATAGTGGGTCAACTTGTTATCCGGGAACTACATCGTATGAAGTGCCCCACTGTGTTTATTACAAAGTGCGTAAAATCCAAGGGGATAAGTTTGGACCGGTGTCAATAATTCCAATATGCAAGGATCCTCATTCTTCATTTATTAATCCTTGCCATACTCAACCGTTTAGTTATGGGGGATATCCCCCATTTCAGTAACAAGCAGGATTAATAAATGTTTTTAATTTTCTTTAATTTTGCAACTTTTTGTTTTCCAGTTTTTCATCTTTTAACTTTTTTGTTTTATCTTTTTGTGTGTTTGTATTTTCATGTTTTTGTAAGTAATCTCATCTACGAATAAAACACTCATGTGGATCGTTGGTTGAGATGTGTTTTATGTTATTAAGTCATGAGTGATCAATTATTTGAAACAGTGAGCCCACTACATCCACTCATCCACTCTATAAATAAAGAGGTTCTGTTCAAGGGTACAGTGATATTCTTGAAATTTCTAAAACTTAAAATTAATTTTGTGTTCATTGTACCCAGAATGAAGAAGGATGGACCAAGAGGGAATGATTAGGGTGTGACATCAAGGGGACTTGTGGATTCTCTTTGGTGACATCTGTGGGAGTTATCATGCAATATGGTTGTACTAAGATCCTTGTAGATCTAATGAAAAATGGGAGTAAGAGTAATCAAAAGGGCACTCGAAAATCAAACGCTGTTCTAGGGGGTCCCACTGGAAAGACATGCACCCATGCCTAAAGGTTGGCGACTTATCTGGATTCAGTAAAGTGAAAAAGAAAAAAAAGAGAGAGAAAAAGAAAAAAAGAAAGTGCCATAAAACAAAAATCACTCCTCCCTTGTACTAAACGCCAAGTGATTGTACACCTTGTTGTTATGGTACTCTCATAGTTGTTCATCATGGGATGAAATAATGCGATGTCACTATTTAAAAGGATGGACTTGGTCCTGATCTTGGAATGATGGGTCAATGACACATTAATCATGCTTTACACGCAAGATTCATTGTACCCTGGGTCAATTACCTCATGTCCCGATCTCTACGATCCCTTTCTATACTTCATCTCATCTCACTGTTCGTGTAATTGTAGCTTGTGTCCCGTGTAACATAAAATTTTCATCTCATTCCAGTGATATTTATATGTGTGTGTTTTGTGGAGTTAGTGTAGATTACCTCTAGCCCTTCTAGTGCCCACAGACACTTTAAGTGTTATTACACAAGGGCATAATAGGTTGAAACCTGCTTTGGGGAGGACCCACTTGTGTAATTTTGTTGTAATCTTCATTAATTCTCTAGCTCAAACACACAATTTCTTACCCTTAGCTTAATTTTCATAAGTTTCTTTCCCATTTATTAACCCTCAAAACTTTAACGTTCCAATGTACCATTACATTCCCTTTTCTTCATAACCGCCAAAGTTTTAATTGTTTAATTCACATCCTTATCATTCAAAGTGTATCTCGAATTCATGTAATTACCCTTGAATATATTAATCCTTGCTAATGTCATCACTTTACACATTAATTTCAAGAAAAATCATTAAAAATTTGATCTTTTTTAGGTGTCTCACCTTAGTTGGGACATGATATCGCGTACGCGATATTACGTCCCACGTGATATCGCGTATGCGATGTACCATATGCGATATCGCGTCCTATTTTCCTATAAATAGGAACCCCCGCTGCAACACTTAGCTTCATTTGGCCATTTACATGGGGGGAAGTTTTTGAATTTTTCTCTGCGACTTGCAATTGCGTGACCCTTGCTTTTTCACCTATATCTCGAGCACTGGTACTCCGATTTTAATTCGATTTGAACCTGCTTGAACCCGGAGT
>MNCI01036334.1:245343-264526 GCA_015680685.1 Gnetum montanum | reverse complement strand
CAAAACTAATTGCAGAAAATAAGAAGGTGGCAGAAGAAAAGGAGTCGGCCACTTGGGATGCCTCCGCAGCTCAAGCGCAAACTCATGCACACCTTAAGGCACTCAGGGCCTTACAAGAAGAGAATAAACAGTTGGTTGTTGATAATCTTCGGTTAACTTCCGTGGAGAAACAAAAGAATGTTCTCGATGAACACTTTCATCAGCTGCGAGAACAATTCATTCGGGTTAACCAAGATGTAAGCCGTTTAGCTAGAGAAAATTGAACCCTCTCAATGGAGGAGGTATGCGCTATTTGACAAAAATCAGCCATTGAAATTAGCGCGTGGCAGAATGAGGCTAAATGACACGAGAAGCTGAAGGAGCATTTCCGTGATCAGGTGGGGATGTACAAAAAAATCCNTGCGGCATTAGTCCATTTCTTTTTCCAGTTAATAATCCCATACCTATCCACTGTGTAATCACTGAAGCTTGTTCTCCTTGTAACTTGAGGACGAGTTTTTATTCAGTCATGGGGGTATGATGAGACACGGTTCGCACAGGCCGCGATATCACGTACACGATATCGTAGTCAACGCGATATCGTAGTCCGCTGCCATGTCTATAAATAAGAGGTGGCTCTCCCTTGTTCAAGATCCCAGTTTTAGAGCAGCGAAGCTCTGACAGTTTGATCCCTCCAGAGTTAGATTTTTTTCCTGTGTCTGCCCGCAGTGTGGTGAATGTAATTGTACGGTGTCTTTATTTGAGTGTGTCGGACTTGGACACACACATGACCGGCAATAAAGATCGAGATTACTTCATCATTGCAGCATTCACTTAGTTTATTTATTTAATGTTATTTATTGCTTTCATAGCACGGTGTGAGTACGACTTGATTACGAGCATCTACGGATGTGTACGGCTAGTCAAGGAATTGGTTACTAATCACGATTAGTCTCTCACCCTTAAACTCCTAGAAGTGGAACGAGTACGACTTGGTTACAAGCATTTAAGTGTGACTACTTGGTAGCCCAGTGGTGTAGCTAGGATCTATGCTTGGTAACCCAATGGCGTATTTGGGGTCTACACTTGGTAATCCCAGTGGCGTACCTAGGCCTATGCTTGGTAGTCCCAGTGGTAGTCGTGCATGAAGTCCAAGATGTGTACGGTTGATCAAGGAATCGATTGCTTGTCGCACTTAGGCTAGATTAGATTTTCTTACCCCTTTTCCCTCTTAGCTTAGCTTAGTTAACATTATTTTCCACAGCCTTCAGGAGTAGCGTTAGAATTAGAACACATCATACATCTCATCTAGACTAAACCATATGTGACATATGCAAAACTAGTCTAGGTGGGAAGATAGCGAACTGCAACCTAAGGCTAACTATCTAGGTGCCACAATTAGTCCATCTGCGGAGTTCGACCGGATCGCGCATGCGACGCTCGTTTTGTATAGTTGCGTGTAGGGGTACCTCGCCACTCATCATCAACGAACTAAGTTTCAAACGTTGTGGGAAGGGCCTTATATCATTTATGAAACCTTTTCTTCTGGGGTCATGTTGATCTACAAACTTGAGAGCCTGAACAAAAAGCAGTTGGTCAACACATAAGAAGTCAAACCTTTCCATGAGCTCAAGTAAGCTAGTGGAAGTAATGTCTCAATGGATGGATGGCCTCACTCAATCTTTTGGATCTCCTCCTTTCAACCTAGTCATGGGGGAGATGGCCATCTATGCTAATCAATTAAAGTGACTCCTCAATTTTTCCTAATTTTTTGTTTTACACTTTGTTTTTGTACCTTTTTTTTTGTTTTACACTATTATTTTTTTAAAATTTTTTTACAACATCATTAGTATGTTTTATTTTTCTTGAATATTTTACAATTTATTTTATATTTTCCTTTATTTTGGTGTGAATTTTCCCTATTTTCTAATAAAATTGCTTTATTGCAAATAGGACACAATGATGTTGTAGCTATTTGCTAATGGTCGTTTGTACTTAATGGTTTTCTTTCCTAATGTATGGTTTCTATTTTTGAATTTTGATGATTGATAACTAAGATAAAGTTTCTTTTTCATGGGATAGGTAGTGATTCCACATCATCCATCCATTTACAAACTCTATGGTTTTGCTTGTTTTGGAAATATGAGGTCCCTTTTTCATTAATAAAACTTTAATGAACTTGTGATCTTGGTAGTTTCCAAGCTTGGAAAAGATTCAAAGGTTTGAAAAGGGTGTGACTTGAAGGGGATTCAAAGCTTCCTATACCTTCTACCATCTTGAGTGCAAGTGTGTTTTACATGGATCTCTTAACATTCTATGTTGACCAATAACAAGAAGTTGAATAAGTCTCTGCATGGTGTGGTTCCCATCTAAAAATCCATAAAAAGAAAAAAAATAAATGATGAAAATTCAAAGCATATCCCTTAGACACACTAAGCGGGCTACAAGAACTGGTTATGGGACTAGAAAGACATGTTACCCATGCTTGAAGGTCCCCTCTAACTAAGGCCTTTTCTCGCTTCTTGCTTCTCTTTTCTTCTCTAAAAGGAATGGTGTTTGATCTATGGGAGCATCCTTGTGTCTCAAGGGGATGGATTGGTCTTAGAGTGGTGATGCAAAGTCACTGAATGTGGTTGGTTTTGGTCTAGATTAAGGATGGAATCTATCTTATTTTACCATGAATTCCACAAGGGACTTCATGTGCCTAGGATTGGGAATTCCATTCCACTCTCTCTATTATCCATTAATGCTTCCATAACTCACTTCACTATTGGTTGTCCATGTTTTCATCTAATGTCTTATTTTGATGTGTTAAAATTCTCAAATAGATTATCTAGGTTTGGTCCTTAACTTTTCGTAACGATTAATCAACTATGGGACCGATGGACTCCTTAGCTGAGGTTATGCAAGGACAAAAAGGGGCATGTACCACTATGGGGAGGATTCACTTGCATATCTTGTGGTTTGGTAAGTTATGTTCCTTACCCATAGATGTTACTGCAATCAAATCTTTCATGTGCTCCATTGTGCATCCAATTGTGCACTCTTTAAGGCATTTTTCTTCATAAAATCTCATTCTTCAATCATTTCTCAATTTTCTAGATTTCAAAACCCTTTTCTAATATTTTCATCATGTTCATGGCTTTTTGGACTTTCATTTGATTCTCATTTCATGCAAAAATCCTTATTTTTAATTACTTTTGACAAAGTAAACAGTGGTCAATAGCCTCATCAACTAGGCCCAATCAATGTGGTTGGCCACGTTGACTAGGCCTCTTCGACTAGGCCCCATCAACGTAGCATAAAAATTCTATTAATGTTGCCCGAAACTTTGAAATTTTTATCATTTGCTTCAAGATGAGAGGGGAGTTTTTTCAATTTTTGAGATCCCAAAACCTTCCAAAGCCCATAATTGTCACATCATTTGTCCAAATCACTTCGTTCTTTTATCGTATAGCTATCGGAGGTAAGCTCTTAGTTATGGGGGCCATAAATCGTAAGGTTTCTAACAAAAATTTTTCTAACTTTCCTAAAGGGTTAATGAATAGAATAATATTAAACATTAATTTTTGAGAGTTTAACCCTCCTAACAAAATTTGGTAAACCTAATTACTTATTAATATTAAAATAAGAAAAAAATGATAATTGAAATGATCAAATCGACCATGATCACAACTTAGCTAGGTGTAACTTTCCCAAAGAGATAAGGTATCCCAACTGTTTCAAGTTACACATTAAATTCTAGCCCTTGGTCATGTTGTGATTACAGATGGCACCAAGACTGAAACAGCTGCAAGAAGGAGGACCATCCCAACAAAAGGAAAAATGACCTAGAGCTAGAAGGGAGTAGTAGGAACAAGCCTAGGAGCAAGTAGTAGAAACTCATGCAATGGGACCTCTTCAAGAGAAGCCCGAAGTAGAATTTGTTTGACAAATTCTCGAAGAAGAGGCTACAACTGAATAATTTCATCAAGGCGAGGTGCTAGGGCTCGCACTAAGACTTGAGGTCACATTAACATAAGCTTGCCGTGATATGATCAGTCCTCGTGATGTCCAACACCCAGTTTTCCAAGAATTGAACTTTGGACCTTCCTAGAACATGCTTCACTAGAAGTGAAGATGTAGTTGCAAAACTCTACAATGTGACCAATCATCACCTCCAGTGGATAGTGGTACATGGGAGAGACATATCTCTTTTGGAGTAGTAGAAAGGCAGGAGCCACTATGAGAATCAAGGACATTTAGGTGTCCTACTTGGTAGAAGCTATTGCATAGGCTCTTGGTTTGCCTAATTCTGGGATCCATTTGGCAGAGATCTCCATGCAAGTGGACTGAAAGGAAAAAAAGGAGTGGGCCCAATAGTGTTATGGATTTGATTGTAAGGATTTTGGTATGCTTACATCGGTAGAGCACATATACTTCAAGATAGTAGCTTATCACCTCAATTTAACGATGAGGCCCAACAAAGTGATTGCTTTCTCTACCTATGCATGTGTTACTTTTAGCAAGAAATTCCTGGTAAACCTTTCATAACTAATTTATTTGGAGATAGAAAAGCACTTCAAGGAAAATAAACATGGAAGGAAAAAGTTACCCTTTCCATGCCTTATTAGAAAACTCTATTAAAGGGCAGGGATAGTCCATTATGCAAATGACATAATCAAACATACTTCCATTACCTCCTAGTCTAAAATGATGAAAGAAAAGATCCTTGTCGTATCTAAAGAAGAGGAGCAACAACCACCACCTCCACCACCCACTTAGGAAACAATTCTGGAGTCCTGCTTTTCCATTGAGCACTTGCGCAAAAGATTTGGTATGAGTGGGAGTAGTAAGAAGGAATAAGTGGTGGGGATCCATTTGTGTACCGTCCCGAAATGATTCACCTCAACGAAGTGGCTCAAAAAATTAGTTAGATGGAGGGAGGTGGGACAATATTCTTAGCCTAAACAACGTAGCTACCCATGAGTTTAAATCTTAGTGCCTGAGTGGTTATGGTGTCTTTCTTGCAACAATAGTAATTCCTAGAAATCTTTGGGAATGTTGCTACCTTTTTAGTGTTCTTTGAGGAGTGCGAGGAGGTAACTGTCTTGGTGATGCAACACCAAGGACAAGAGACAACAATGGAAGTGATTGTTGATTGAATCGCTAAACCACTAAATACAGCTACAATTTTTGTATTAGACGTTTCTACACTCAGAGATGTGTAGACATCTACAGGAACTATTAGTGGTCGATTGAGTGTAGCCTAGCATGAGGAGTTGCTAGACCAACTCATGGGAACTAGGCAAATAATTCTATATATCTTTGATTTTTTGGATAACATCACCACAACCTAGTTGGAGTTTCTTGAAGTAAACGGCGAATGCATCATTTTGGAAGGACAACTTGAAATGGCTCAAGTGCAAAACCAACGTTTGGCCATGGAGGTTGCTGAATTAAAAGCCCACCTTGCTAATCTTGCATTCCTCAACCCTGCACTAATAATATATGAATATTTTTTAACAACTTTAAGATAGACTTAAATAGGTTGAGGCAGGAATGGTGATGGCCAACTTTCACCTATCCGTGGCTAAGGCCAAGACATATTCAGTTCATAAGGACTTGGTCTAGATGTGCCTAGAGAATGAGATGATGACTGTAGAGAATCACCGCCTACGAAATGTTGATCTGTAGAAACAACAAATCCAAGAATTCATCCACTAACAGCAAAAGCAACTAGCTAGGGTAAACATTGAACTAAGAAGATTGACATTTGAAAATAGAAATCTCTCTATGGAGGAAGTCCGTGCCTTACACTAGAAATATGCAATTGAGATTTTTGCCTAGAAGAATGAGGCTTTCAAATTTGAGAGAGTCAGGAACCACTATAGAGATTAGATTGGCCTATAGAAGGAGGTTAATGAAAAACACATCTAGATGGCTAAATAAAAAGTTAATGAGATCCTCCAACAACTCTAGTAAGGAAAAGAGGTATGAAAACCTATCGTTGATGGGATAGATGCCTACAACAAAGTAGAGATTTGGATGAAGGAGTTGTAGATCAAAGAGATACATGGAGCCTACCAATCTTAGATATGCAAACTTGGTAATGTTGATTGCTAGACGAGCACGATCAGAGTTAGAAAAATAAGTGGCCAACTCGTACTTATTATACGAGGTAGAGTTCAAGCACCACAAGGAGACTAAGAAAAAGCTTGAGACTGCAACCATTGAACTTGAAGTTTCTGGGGCAAGATTAACTAATCAAAGATCAACTACCGAGAACTTGACTAGAAGAATGAATGATTACCAGGAATTGCAGAATGCAATCAGGGTGTTTAACATTAAACACAAACAATTTGCTGCTTGGTTCATCAATGTCAAGGAGTTGTTCCCAACAATGCCCTATACTTGGGATGTGCCCACTTCAGCCCACATTAACAAAGTTGTGTGGACCATGCATGATCCTAGGAGTAAGGAGGAGAAGATGAAATCATTGTTGGATACTTTTCTTCTTCCACTAAAAGTTGCAATTGTAGTAGGATAACCATAACAGCCTCAACCACTCCATGTGCTTGAAGTAGGAGAAGGTCCTTTGAAACCTCAGAAGCCTCCATCACCTAGGACTGTTTAATCTTCTTCATCATCTTCATGCCTTCAAAGGGTTTGTGTTTGTCAATTTTATCCTAGTGTTCAATTTTGTAGTCCTAAACACCAGAAGAATTTTGTAATGATTGTATATCCATACACTTGGGCACTTAATGTTTGATTATGTTTGTCATATGTTTATTGTCAGTCAATAATTTCACGCCTTTCTAAATTTATAAAGAAATTGAGAATGAATTTTTATTTAGTCATGGGGGTATGATGAATTATAAATTGGTTGCATTGATTGGGCCCTATTGACTAGGTCCCATTGATGCATGATTCGATGCATTGACATGGCCCCATTAATATAGTGTTTGTTTTTGCTTATAAATATGTGCTCACCCACCATGTTTATGGTAATATCTTGTCATAGTTGTAGCGGAGCTCTTACAATTTTGTTATTTGAAAGTTAGAATATTTTTCTAAGTGCCCACAGTAGGAGTCAAAGAGTGTACGAATCTTTATTTGAGGACTATTATACCTAAGTATGGTAGTGTGTGTAGCAATAAAGATGAGCTTTTTGATAAACCTTGCAAAACTTTGAAATAGATTAATTGTTTATTTATGCATTCAATGTTTTGTGCAACTTCCTTTAATGCTTTAAGTAATTAAGTTTAATTAAGCTAGATTAAATAGTGATTAATTAAGCACATAAGTACAACCACTTTGAGCATACACTTGGCTCTTGGTAATCCTAGTAACACCTAATGTTTAGTAACCCGGTAGTGTTAAATGTGTTCAGGATGTGTACGACAAGTGAAAACATATGCTTATGTTAGGATTAGTTAGGTGTAGCTAATTAGATAAAATTAGTAATTTAATTATTTTATTTTATTCATTATTATTTATCCTTAGGTGACTTAAAACATAAAACGTAAAAATGATAAAAATCATATGCCTTAGTTGTAGTTAACCATACCTTTGCATTTCACACAAGTGTAATTGGGAAGACANTAATTATTTCCTATAGTAAAATTGTAAAATCTATTTCGTGTGCTACAAATCATGATTTAATTTAGTTTTTTAGACATGACTTTTATTTGTGGTTGTTGACAAAAGTCATCAAAAGTATTAAGCATTTGTAGCAATGCTTCCATTGAATTTAAAATTAAGACAACATCATTAGCATAAAGTAAGAGTTTGATAGTATTATTTCTAATTGTAACTATAAATTAAGTTCATATTTTATGCATCCACTCTTCATGTTCATTAATAAAAAGTCCAAATAAAATAGGATAAAGAAGAAATCTTTGTTTTAAACCAATAAAAATTTAAAATATAATTATATTTTTTACCCAGTTGTAAGTTGAATGCATAACTCTTTATAAAGTTTTTCAATAGTAGAAAATAGTGTACTAGGGACTTCTAAATTTTCCAAGCACCCCCATAACTTGGTTCAAATGATTAAATCATAAGCCTTACTAAAATCTGCAGAGTAAATAAATAAATTATTATGTGGACCTTTTGCTCTATCAATAATATATTTTAAAGTGATGAATTTTTTCTGTGGTAGAATTTTGCTACCTAAATCTTGCTTAAAAAATTAAATATATATGATTTTCTTAAGCCTATATTTCACCCATAGATTTTATAATAGTGCCTAAATGATTAGCAAAAATATTGTTTTTTATAATTAGTGTAAATTATTTGGATATTTTTTATCTCCTTCTTTGAAAGAGTAGAATTGATTTATTGATGCATCATTGTTTTTTCTAATGCAATTTGCACAACTAAATTTAACTTCTTACTAATGGCATTTCATAACAATAAACTTCTTTTTTTAAACATCTCCCCATATAATTTATCCATATCACCAACTTTTTTTAATGCCAAACATTTTATCTCCTACATTATATCATCAAAAGAAATGAATAATGTATTGTCAGGATTATGAAACCCTTCAATTCTATCATAGCTATGAAATAAATTCTGATAAAAATTTTCAATATCTTTGAGAGGTAAAACATAGTATATTGTTCTTTCACTTTGAATGAAATACCAAATACATTTGGGATCTTTCATTATCATTTATAATATACTAGTATGTTCTTATCTAATGAATTCCCTCTTCCTAATTCAAATTAGAGTTTTACATAACTTGATAGTCTTTAATGACTTATGAGCCTTCAATAAATTCTAATTATCATACACTCTTCCTCAAACTATTTATTATTGTTTACATTTTAACCTTTGAATATATTGAAAATAACTGTAAATAGGGGTTTTTTAAGATACACATTTGGATTTCAAATATTTTAAAGTTTATTTTGAAAACCGTTTTTTATTTTGTAATTATTTTGAAGTGGCTTTTCCTCATAGAGTATCTATTGAATATTTGGTGCTAGTAACATTCTCTAGACTTGAAAGAAGAAAGTTAATATTAGAGCTACATTGTGATCTTACAAAAGTGAAGCCACCTAATTTTGAATATTTATTAATATTATTTAGAGCTAATAGATATATTCGTGTCTAATAAATACTTTCTCATGTAATTGAATTTCTTATCTTTATAGCAATGAATTCAATGTTCACTTTCTTCACTCTAAAAGCCTTGAAGAGTCCAATGACTAATAGAAATCTAATCACAACTAATTCTAGCATTAAAGTTACCATAAAGATAAATTCTTCTTCTCTAAATAAAACTAGAAACATCCATTTCATGAAATTGAAAATAAAAATCTGTGATAAATTTTCTCATTTATATAGAGTAGCATCTCTAGGTGCAAAGTAACAAAAAGCTAAGAATAAAAATGATTTTTATTGTAATATTTTTGCCCAACAATAGTAACTATAATCATCTACCTTTTTTATTTGAGCATGCTGAAAAAAAGAATTTCTAATCAAAATAGCCAAATCTCCAAATGGTCTTCCATGATTTGCATTTCGTTTAGAAGGAAAAGGGAAAAGAAAAATTAAAAACAAAAATTTTTGAAAAAATATTTTTTCCAAGTTTTAGCAATATGAAAAATGTCAAATTTATTAAAGAAATCTATATTAGATGATACATTTGCTTTATCAATTTTGATTCATTAATGTTTAAAAATACACAATGAAGATATGTTATATATTTTTTATGAATTTTTTTGAATACTTAGTTTTGGTAATTATTGTATTTCCTTTTTCATCAAAAAATGCTATGAAACCTTCCATTCTTACTTCTTTCACTTTTCTTTATTCTACAAATCTTGTTACAAGATTCATTCATCTATATCATGAAATCTAACGACAATGTACTAGGTTTCATTAATCTAAATTTCATGACCTTTTAAGTGGTTGTGATATTTCCAAACTTTGGATCTATCATATATATCATAAAATCTAACAAGAATGTACTAGGTTTACTATTTTTAGTATTAGAATGAATACCATGTTTAATTTTAGGAGATTTTAGATTTAATGTACATGATTTTGTTGATCACCATTATCATTTCTTGAACTAGGTGTTTAATGTATTTTTCCTATGCCTTAACAAAATGGAGATTAGCCGTATTTTGATTCTACTTATTTTTTTCATTTTCTTTTTATTGAGAAGTTCACATATAGCCATAGCCATGTGAGTTTTGTTATCAATTTTTTCAAGCTACTACTTTGTTGGATTTACTTCAATAATAACTTTTAATGTAATGATTTTTAGCTTTCATACATTTTTCTTCACTAATTTCTTTTAGTTACTGTTATCATAGCTCCCCAAGTAGAAAACTAATTAGCTTTCAATTCCAGCAATATTTTTAACACCTTATCCAATTACAATAGAAAATATTTAATTTTAATAAGCATTTCCTCAAATATTACAAGCTTCATTGTTCTCTTCCGCATTCAACTCAAAACTTAAATAATTTTAGGGTTTTTTTTGCTAGGATCTCATTTCAAAATTTTAAAATTAGAGAAGCCCTTTGCTTTCTTGCCTAGTTAGGATGACTAAAAGCCTTGTTTTGTAATGCAAAAGTACTCACTTGAAGCCTTTTTCAAAATAATAAAAATATAATTTTTAATATAAATAAAAAATATAAAACTAATAAAAGCATGAAAAAGTAGTTTAAAACCATACATAAAAGTTATCCAACACAAATAAATTAATATTAGTTCCATGATAAGAGTCAGTTCATACAAGTCCTAAAAAAATATAATTTTTAATATAAATAAAAAA
Source organism: Gnetum montanum (assembly GCA_015680685.1). Classification (NCBI taxonomy): domain Eukaryota; kingdom Viridiplantae; phylum Streptophyta; class Gnetopsida; order Gnetales; family Gnetaceae; genus Gnetum; species Gnetum montanum. The sequence goes on along the minus strand of MNCI01036334.1, from coordinate 253,770 downwards.
TATAAAACTAGTAAAAGCATGAAACACATACATAAAAGTTATTTGACGCAAATAAATTAATATTAGTTCCATGATAAGAGTCATTTTATATAAGTCCTAGTAAATTTGGTTACTAAATGCATTCATTTTTATATTTATTTTAAAAAAGTGTAAAATTAAGCAAATCTAAAATAAGTATTTCAAATTCACTTCGAAACCAATGGATTGCATTGAACAGTAAATGTGTGTTTTTTTTAACTAGCAAATACCATGCTCATACCTTTTTTTCTAATTTACAAGTGGGTTATCCAATTGAGGGTGCATATATGTATGGATCCAAAATAGTATGATTTTAAAATTTTTAATCATGTAAATTTATTTTTAAAATTATGGTTGTGAATGATAAAATATCATCAACAGATTAACTCTAGTTTTAGGTATTATGTTAATAGGCTAGGGAAGTTTGACATGAATAGGTCTTGATAGTGCCTTACTTGAAACTAAATCCCAAAACTTATCAATTCATAGTTAACAAATTACACTTTTACTTCTACTAATAACATCATCTACTAAGCATTAAGGCCACGTTGTTATGGTTTTCTCTAGAAGCAAGGTTATTATCACATTCCTTTGATCTTAATCTTATCATTTTGAATTGCAATTTTACTTTTTATTATATCAATTTTGTTATCATGGATTCCCAATTCCTTTTTTCATAGTATCACTGCATTTCTACATGGCATCAATTTTGCTATTTTAATGAAGTTAGAAAAAAATCATAAAAAAATGACTTCCAATGTATTGAAAGTAGGGTACCATGTCAAAATTCTATAGATACCCAATTTGATTTTGCATGGTATCAATTTCATTTCTACATGATATTAGTTTTGCTAGTTTAATGAGGCTAGAAAAAAACAATTAAAAGAATGACTTCTAAAGGACATCTAAAGTAGGCTATCATATCAATTTTGCTATTATGGATATCCAATTAGCTTTTACATGGTATAGAATAATTAAAAGAATGACTTCTAAAGGGCATCTAAAGTAAGCTATCATATCAATTTGGCTATCATTGATGCCCAATTCATTTTTTTCATAGTATAAATTTTGTTTGTAAGTAGTATCAATTTTGCTATTTTAATGTGGTTGGAAAAAAATGGTTAAAATAGCTGACTTCCACTCGCATCTAAAGTAAGGTATCAGATCAAATTCACTATCATGTATAATATCAAATTCACTATCATGTATAATATCAATTTTGTTTCTTCATGTTATCAATTTTGCTATTTTAATGAGATCAAAAGGTAACGGTGACTTCCAATCGGCATCCAAAGTAAGCTATCCACATAACAGATGTCAATGGTTAACCATGGGAAAGGTTTATAGTGAATTTGAATTTTTTTTGGCTTTCTTCATGTTATCAATTTTGCTATTTTAATGAGATCAAAAGGAAACGGTGACTTCCAATCAGCATCCAAACTAAGCTATCTACAGAACAGATGTCAATCGTTAACCATGAGCAAGGTTTTGAGTGAATTTGAATTTTTTTGGCTTTCACTAAATTGGTTGAATTTTTTTGGCTTTCACTAAATTGGTTTACAGATAGATACCCAGGAAAATGAAATTTATTGCGAGAAAAAACAAAATTGGTTGTGAATAATCTACTGATCACAGATAGATACCCAGGAAAATGAAATTTATTGCGAGAAAAAACAAAATTGGTTGTGAATAATCTACTGATCATCGACAGACAAACTACTTTGTATGTTCAGAATCAACAAATTGTCACTTTCTGTGGTCAACATCATTCCCTGTAACATCATTCCCTGTGCATAGAGGCCAGGTTCTTGAGGATTTTCTAGAATAAGGTTGAAATGTTATTACTTTGAATGGTTTAGGTGTTAAATGTGTTTAATTGTTAAACATATTTTTTTGTTTGTTGTAGTCTTTAGGAATTGTCCTTAGTTACCAAGTTGAAGTTGAAGGGACAATGGTTACAGACGTTGAAGAGTCACAAGATGAAGGGTTGGCCTTTATAGAAGTTTACAGAAGTTAAAGCATGGACTGTTATAGAAGTTGCTATTTTTGCCTATTTAAAGATCATTATCAATTGAATAAAAATGTGAAATTAGTTACTTTTGTTTACCCTTGTTGTTCTGTTTTATTTATTTTTTAATCTGAGATTAGCAGTGCACAGCCTCAAAGGCTGACATTAAGGTCCACCAAGAATGCCTTAACAAACCTGCTATAATCAGCCTAGCAATGTTGATGCCTCAGCAAACGTGATATAATCAGCATAGAAATGTTTAATCTCTAATAGAGTAAATGTGAAAGAAAGCCCAACACCAACAACGTGATGCATAACGAAAATATGGTAGAATGGACACAAGACTAAACCAAAAACAGACAACAGAGGGGAATTTATAATAATGCTTTAACTCTGATTCAAACTTACAACATTTTTTCTTGTTTGAGTTAGGTCATAGAGAGGGAAGGTACCTAAAAGATCATAGCTGTTTTTTCTTTTTATAACTTTTCGCCAAATGGTGATCTCCTCAATGTAGTTAAAATTCTGTTTTGTCTGGTCAATAAATGGCTATCTTCCACATTAATGCGTAACACCTCTTTTTATTGCCGATTCCATGTTAATATCAAAGCACCGACAACGTATCCAATTATTTACCATCACCATTTGGGAGGAAGAGGATAAAAACCCTATTATAACATACTACTTTATTATTTGTGGGAGGTATGTGGGGTAATTAGTAAGAATGTGGAAGGTATGTGGGGTAATTAGTAAGAAGGATTGGTCAGAGAAGATGTATCAGTTGGAAGATGAGTTACATGTCTTTCTTTTGTTATGATTATTTATTTGAAACACAGTTATAGCAAAAAGCTTGTATGATTTGTTTTTAATGCCATGAAAATGTGATATCTGAACATAATAAAACTTCATTTTATTTAAATTCATATTCCTTTTTAATTCTGAAGTGTCCACCAAGAATCCCTCAAAAAAGGTAATTGTTGGTACCAACACACCCATGCTTGGCATGGGGCCTTTGTTTATTAAAAAAAAAAAGAAGAATAAAAAAATAAAAAAAAATTAAAAATAAAAATTAGAAAAAAAAGATGGGTTACCCTAACCCTAAAATTGGCTATAAAAAGCCATCAAGGTGATGGAGTTGGAGGGAGGAGAGGAGGAGAAGTCAACCAGGAAGCCCTAGACCAGTGAGGCCAGGGCCGTGAAGCCATGGACTGAACCTTCTCTTTCTCTGGATGGTTGGCAGTGTGTGCGGCAACAACGGTTGGGTGATGTTTGATCGCAACTACACATGATTCTTGCGGCAACACAACCATGCATCCTATTGGTGGATCTTCTCTCTATCTTCTTTTATTTCAACGAATGACATGTCGTGGACGGTGGATTTGTGCACGATGTTTATGATGTTTATACAGTTGGTGGTTACACATGATTCTTGCGGCAACACAACCATGCATCCTATCGGTCTCTCTATTTTCTTTTATTTTAGCAAATGGCATGTGGTGGACGGTGGATTTGTGCATGATGTTTATGCAGTTGGCGGTCCACAGGGCATTGGTGATGTTTGATCGCAATTACACATAATTCTTGCGGCAACACAACCATGCATCCTATTGGTGGATCTTCTCTCTATCTTTTTTTATTTCAACGAATGGCATGTCGTGGACGGTGGATTTGTGCATGATGTTTATGTAGTTGGCGGTCCGCAGGGCATTGGTGATGTTTGATCGCAATTACACATGATTCTTGTGACGACACAACCATGCATCCTGTCGGTGGTGGTTCCTGTTTCCCTCTCCTCTAGTTTTTTTCATGTTTTATTTCTCTCTATGTTTTCTATCTCTCTATCTCTCTATCACTTGGTCACATGGCTCTTTCCAGCTGAGACTATTCCCGGGTTTCCGTATCCATATAGGAGGTGTCCTAGGCTATAGTCTCCTCAAATGAGTTTTTCCGGTGTTGGCATGACCAAAATTTATGCATCAACAGTAATATAACCCTGCAACCAGTGTAACAATGTAATGTTTGAAAAGGCAACTGTAACAACACACTACAGAACAGGAATGGGGTAGATCAGGGAATTACACACAATGATCCAAGAGTATTAGAAGTGGGGGGTGTATTAACCCTGTAACCAGTGTAAAGTTTATTTTTACGCTCCCATGAAAAGGCAACTGTAACAACAGACTACAGAACAGGAATGGGGTAGATCAGGGAATTACACACAATGATCCACGAGTATCAGAAGTCGGGGGTGTAGAACTTGAGATGGAACTTAAGAGTATACCCGGAACTGAGGTCAACGTAAAACACAGATACGTCTGCAGTGCCGGTGGCAAAGCTGAAGACACCGGTGCCACCGACGACGGATACGGTGCGAACAGGAATATCCTGGCGATCAGAGCCCAAGATCTGGATGGTGGAGTCATTGAAGCGGCGGTTGTGAAAGATGAAGGAGACCGACAAAAATAAATTATTTCCGGCGATAGCAACGTTGGCATAGATGCCCTGAAAGCGGCCCACGGAGGTGGTGTTGGGGGTAGAGCCTTCGGTGATGAGGCCGTCCACGGCGATGATGGTGCCGAATCTCCTTGTGTCGGAGTTGGTGCCGTTTAAACCGGCCACCGTGGCCTGGCCCTTGTGTGGCCCCTCGGTGAGGTTCACGTGTACGTACACCGTCATGTCATACTGCGTTGCCCTTGCCCTGGGAGGGCATTGCGGCCGAGGGCATGGCAAGGGCAGCAATGCCTGAGCTTGAGCTTGAGCCTGAGCCCGAGCTAGTGGTGCACTCACCATCACTGTAACCATAACCATCACCATCATGGTGGCCCTCAAATTAAGAGCCATGTAAGTTCCCCTTTTTAGGATTGGGTGAAAGTTTGAAGGGTGTGATGAGTATGTTGGTGGGTTTGCTTCATGGTTAGGGCATGCAGTGGTGGGTATTTATAAGGATAGGGTAAGGATTCATGAGGGTGATCACGAGTTTGCTTTCAAAGGAGCATGGACCCATTCCAGGCTTATCTCACTGAATATTGATTAAGCTTAATGCATTTGAATTTTCATCCTGTTTGGTTTAGGAGATGTGGGGTTATTCTAGGACACACGCTATTCCAGATACGTTTCGAACTGAAATCTTAAACCATTTTTGAAACCTACCGTAAAATATGTGAACATCTTTGTCATTGACGAGATATGCGGTTCCTTCTATGTTGTGCAGCGTATTCAAGCACTCTCATCGACGTTGCCACAAATTGAAGCCAAACCGAGAACTTTACGTTTCATGCTACCATTTTACGTTATCTAGACGTTCTGAAAAGTCACACCAAGTTTGCGGTTCTTCTTTTCCTGAAATGATGCCGCGTGTGGGCACAAAATTTAGTTAGTAATGATATTTATTACCTCCGCTCTCAGTGTACGATTATGATTTCCTACGTGTACGTTGAATTTATTATATAGGCCGGTTGCATTGGAACCTTTTTTTCCACCCATTATTGGAAAAAATTAGAGCACTTTGAAAAACAGTTCATGATACGTAGAAAAAATTGGAGCACTTTGAAAAACAGTTCATGATACGTGTATTTCAAGTAAAATTGTAGACTTGATATGTTATTTTTAAAAGTAAATTTGCTTTCTTTCGAAGTCAAAGTTGAAGTTTCGAAGTTGAAGTTCTTTGTCAAGTTATTGCTTATGCAAGTAACTTAAGTGACATGGAGGAAGTTAGTATTATGCTAAAGAGATAATGAATGCTACACAGGAAAATAGATGGTTGCATCAATGAAAATTATGGCTTTAGTCATGTAAATGGAGGATCTTCCTCTAAATAAATAGGCTCTTTTGGATGACTATAAATAGGCTCTAAAGAAAGTAATTGCAAATAAGTCACACACAAATTCACAACAATGTCTCTCTCACAAGACTATGATAATGCAACAACTAGTAAGGTAATTCATTGGAGAACCAACGAATTATATGATGATGAAGATGAAGTTGAGAGTACTCAATCTTATGCATGGGTCCCTTATGTACATAAACGAAGATAACATCGTCCCAACTCACAATTTCATAACCTACTTAGTGACGATGAACCCTTGCTGGCCACTAAGAGCCTAATGCATATACAAGAGGCTATTTGAATATCCCGTAGGCATCGTAAGGGAAGCCATCTACTTAGGCATGATTTAAACAACTTTTCCAAGTTTTCAGGAGGTTATGATTTAGATCCAAAACATCATTTACAAGCCTTCCATAATGCCTGTGTATGGAATAATATTGATAATGGGTGGCAAAAACTTAAGCTCTTTCCTCTAATACTCATTGGCCAAGAAAAAGTATGGTATAGGTCTTTAAAATCAAAATCAATTCGACGTTGGCTGACAATGGTGGAACTATTTAATGAAAGATATCAAACCTATGCAAGAGTGTCAGCCTTGAGGAGACAAATCCAAAAATGGAAACAAGGACAACATAAACCCTTGGACATGGCCTTAGAAAGATACTATTCGTTGTTAAACAATTGACCAGGCCATGGATTCTCTGAGAAAAGGCTAATGTACCATATTATGGATGGGCTCTGTAATGAAACAAGGGAGACCCTAGGGATGTATGCTTGAGGTCAACTATACGAGCTATGAATGCACCAATTCTAGGAGCTTATTAAGCTGGTAGCAAAAGAAGAAGGAGAAATGGCTAAATAGGAGAATGTTGAAAGCTCTCAACAGGATCAAAATCTCGAATTAGCAAAGGTCCATTATCATGAAGAGGAGAAATCAACTTGACTCAAGGAGGTGGAATCATCTTTGCCAATACTACAATCACTAGATGTAATTGAGGCAAAGATCAATAAGATGATGGAATGGATACATGAAAAATGTGAAGATCATGCTAACACTATTAGAGGTAGAACCATGAGGAACTAAGAAGTAGGAAAAAACACCCTTAGACAATTGGAAAGAAGGGTTGAAGAGAATAAGAACTCAACTGCTAATCATATGTATCGATGTAAGCTTTGCCTGTATGATCACCCCAAAGGTCAATGCTTGATCTTGTCACATTTACATGAGCATTGGGGAGGAATGTTACATCCAGAGTTCATACAAAAATACCTTGTTTAGTCATAGTGGCCAAAATTCTAGTCGTGGGGGAGGCCACCCTCAAATTGGTCACACCCTTCATACCATCTGAACCCAAGCACTTATCAGGTTTAGCATCCTGTTTTCCCAACTGGGTCAACATCATCTATCTCACCACATTGTTATCATTCTCCTAAGTATTATCAACCCATGTCCTCTCCCACAAGATCAGCACCTCATGTTTCTTGCACTTCTCTTCACCCTCAGTATTCTCACCCTTCACCTCCTTCTACATCGCCACCAATTGTGCTAGAAGGATTTGCATCACACCATCGACCCAGAAACGTTACTTGTACTACTACTGTCAACCGTAGTGGGAATCGTCCACAACATCGAAGGCGTCCCTTCTTTAGACATGATTGTAGAAAGGGACAGCATAGTTTTGAGACACTACATCCTCCCACTTAGCACAAGTTCAACACTGTGGTGCATCTTTCTCCTCAAACCCAACACCTTCTATCACATTATTAGGGCCACCAATCAACACTCCAACAACTATGTGGCCCAATAAATATAACCACGTAGAGGGACATATTGATCCTTGCATACCATCTTAGAGTCACAGGTGGCATAGTAGGTTAGCTTCTTATCACATGACCACAACTTATAATCTACCCCACTATGCCTACTACAATCAAGTGTGTGAACCCCAATTTGGGTATATTCCTACCACCTCCTCAAAAGACACCCAGTGATTTGGATATGATTGATCCCCAACATTTCGAACATGCATGGATCCACATTTTCCATTTATTAATTTTGGCCATGCTTAACTATTTAGTTATGGGGGATATCCTCCATTCTAACAAGTAGAATTAAGAAATGTTTTTCCTTTTCTTTAATTTTACAATTTTTTGTTTTCCAGTTTTTCATCTTTCAATTTGTCGTTTTATCTTTTTATTGGTTGGTTCATCTTTTTATTTCTTGTTTTATTTTTTTTAAACTTTTTATGGGTAATCTCATCAGCAAATAAAATACTCATGTGACTTGTCAGTTAAGGTGTTGTTCTATGCTATCAAGTCTCAAGTGACTAATTATTTGGATAGTGATTCCACAACATCCACCCACCCATTCTATTAATAAGAGGTTCTACTCTAGGAATGATGATATTTTTGACATCATTAAAACTTAAAGTAATTTTGTGCTCATTATGCCTAGAGTGAAGAATGATGGACTAAGAAGGAATGGCCAGGGTATGACATCAAGGGGACTTGTGGATTCTTTTTGGTGACATCTATAGGTGCTGATGAGATGTGATATCGCATGGGCCGCGATATT
>MNCI01036334.1:209539-230355 GCA_015680685.1 Gnetum montanum | reverse complement strand
TTACTGGGTTACCAAGCGTTACACGCATGCTCGAAGTGATTGTACTGAGTGTGCTTACTTAGGAGAGTTGTAGGATGAGAGAGAGAATAGTAATTAACTAAGAAAATCATTAAGTAATAGTAATCAACATTAATTAATCTATTCTGAATGCTGCAAGGTTTATCACAAAGTTCATCTTTATTGCCGTACACAAGGTGTGCTTAGGTACACAATGCTTGAATAAAGATCCATTCACTTTATGACTCCTACTATGGGTGCCCAGAAATAATTCTATCTCTGGAAAGGGAAAAAGGCAAGAGTTTGGGTAAGGGACTAAGACTAACTATGCAAACCAAGTGCACTCGCCTCTTATTTATAGGCAATGAGGCAGGTTGCACGATATCACGTGGAAGGCTCCGATATCGCATATGTGATATCTCGGATGTGATATCATGACTCATCATACCCCCACGACTAAATGAAAACTTGTCCTCGAGTTCCTTACAAAATAGTAGGAAGGTATGGGATTATTGACTGAATGAGAACTGACAGCGACAAGGAATAACAAACTCAAAGTGCCCAGTGAATAGATCGATAAACATATTACAATATTGGTGTTCATGCCCTTTGTGGTGAACACTATACATAGATGACATCCAAATCCTCATCTGGTAGCTTGAAGAGAGAGTAAAGAAAATGAGGCACGTTGTTGCAAATGTCGTAATTATGCCTTCTATTGTTTATCCATAGCCATGTGACCAAACTTGTTCTCGGTGTAAACGCTCTAGCTCCAGTCCATCCCGAGTGCTTCCTCCTATCCCAATCCATAGTTCATGTAATCGCCATTTGCACATACAACATAGTCATGAATGAGCAAGGATAAGTAAACCATAATGTAGTTGATACCTTGCCGTGATATAAAGCACATTGGTTGGGTTGTGGTTATGGTAGAAACTGGGTTAGAGGTTTATCACTGATAACTAGAATGGAAAATTATGATAGGGCCCCCATGACTAAGAGCGAACCTTTGGTAGCAATAGGCTGGAAAAGTATAGGAAATAAGAAAAATGGGAAAAATAACAATGGCGATGCCAATAAAATGGATGTTATGGATGGGGATGAAATGAGAAATTACTGATTGCAAGAAAATTTTAAGGAGAAGAATTTAACAATTACACCATAAAGGAATGTCAGTGGGTCCTCCCCAAAGTAGGCTCATGCCATTTATGCCCTAAAAAACCCACAAACCAAAGAGTTCATAGGCTCTAGGAATGACATATGGAAACAATGGTTAAAGACTGACCCACAAGAATTTACCAAAGAATAACAATGCATCAACCAAAATATAGACTAATCATAAAACTGACAATGAGGTGGAAAATGGGAAGAAATATGGAGAGTAGAAAATGGAATGGAATCCCAAGAGCAAGGTTATGTAAAGTCCCTTATGTATTTTATGGTTAAGGTGACTAAGTAGAACTCATTCCAAATCTGGACACAAACCAACCACATTTAGTGACCTTGCATCAATACACTTGGCCAATCCATCTCCTTGAAGTAACAAGAATGCTTCCCCAAAGAGTCACCACAATTCCAAGGAGAGCAAGATGGAGGAGTAGGAAGCAAGAAAGGGCCTTAGCTAGAGGGAACCTTCAAGCATGGGTAACATGTCTTTACAATGCCATAACCAATGCTTGTAGCCCAAATTTCTTTATTATGTCTAAGGGGTATGCTTTGAATTCTCACTTTCTCTCTTTTTTTTTCATGTGAGAACCACACCATGCAAAGAATTATTTTTATTTACTCAGCTTCCTAATATTTGATCAATGGAAAAATGGTAGAAAACCCATGAAAAGCATCCAATCACCCAAGAGAATAGCTAGCACACATGCATCGAATTCCCTTGAAGTCACACCCTTTTCATCCATTGACTCCTTTCTTGGTTTGAAGAATACCAAGCCACCAATTCATTAATAAGTTTATTTAGAAAAAGGGACAATATAGTTCCAAAACCAAGGGAGACCATAGAGTTGAACGGAGGAATGGACGATGTGGACTCATTGCCTATTTTATCAAAAGAACCATATCATAGTATCAACATTAAAAATCAAATGTAAAAACCAAACACTAGTAACCAACATCATTATAGTACAATCCACCATCATGAGCACTTATTGTATGACAAATGAAAGTAAATCAAACAAGAAATAGGAAAAAAAATGTGAATGATGGTGTAAGACAAAAATAAGTAAATTTGAAAAATGTGCAGAACAAAAAGGTGTAAAACAAAAATGTGTAAAAAAAAATATAAAAAGAGCTTAGGGCTTAGAATGGTTAGCATTGGTGACCATCTCCCCCATGACTAAGTTAGAAGGAGGAGATTCGAAATAACGAGCAGGGTTGTCCACCAATAGAGGTAGTATTGGTACTGGTTGTTCTAAGCTCATGGAAAGGTTTAGTTTGTTGGATGTTGACCAAAAATTTCTTATCTGGGCTCTCAAGTTTGTAAATCATCATGGCCCTTGAAGGAAAAGTTGCATAAATCCTATAAGGTCCTTCCCATAATGTTTGAAATTTAGTGCGTTGTGGCACATGTGTGGGATTCCAGTACAAAACCTTATCTCCTAGTTCATTTTTAACTTTCCTAACGTCATTTATTGAAGGCCTTGTGCAATTCATTAGATGATAGGTTGGCTAATTGGTTCTCATCTAGTAAGTTAAGGATCATTAATTATTCTTTTTATGCTAGATCAAGGTCAAGGTTGAGATCACAAGCCATAGATAGTGTACAAAGTTTAGCTTGAATAGGAAGTGTTGATAATTTACTATACACTAACTCATAGGGAGAGTAACCTATAGGGAGTTTCCATGTGGAGTGGTATGCCCAAAGAGCATTGTTCAATTTGGTGCTCTAATCTTGCCTATACTTGCTAATAGTTCTTGTTAATATCTTTATAATCTCCCTATTGGTGACCTCAGCTTGACCATTTTCTTGAGGGTGGTATGGTGTAGTTAGTTTGTGTTAAACTCCTAAGTGTTACATTAATTTCCTAAAAGTTGCACTTGTGAAGTGTGTACCATTATCTAAAATAAGTGCACATGACACACCAAACTTGTTTATGACTTGTTGTTGAGCAAATCGTGTAGTTGTAGATGATGTACAATCCTTAACAATGGTTGCTTTTGCCCATTTTGTAAAGTAGTCAACAACAACAACGATGTAAGCTTTCCCATTGGACATTGGTGTAATGGGTCCCATAAAATCAATTCCTCATATGTCGAAGGGTTCTAAAGGTTGGATCCATTGTTGCAGATCCTCCATGCTAGCAGTTATTCCCCCATCACGTTGATAGCGCTCACAAGATTGGATGAAATGATGGACATCCCGAAACAATGTAGGCTAATAATATCCTGCAAGCAGGATTTTAAGGGCTATTCATCTTTTGGCATAATGACCCCCACAAGGATCCTCATGAGCATCTTGGAGAACTCGTAGTTGATTTATACCATCGAACCAAGCCATCGGGACATACTTTATAAAGTTCCCCATTGATCTCCATAAAATACTTGGCTCGGTGAAGGAACTGTTGTTTCTTTTTAACATCTAACTCTTGTGGTGTTTGTTGTGTAAGGAGATAGGTGAGAATACTACTATACTAGTTTGTTTCCATGGTTAATTGGTTAGTTACTACACCTACAAAGAGGAGTTCATCAGGGAAATGATAAAAAATTAGATCCTCTTTGTTGTCCCATTGCAATCGAGATAAATGATTAGCAACTATGTTCTCGGTGCCTTTTTGATCAATTATTGTAAGATCGAACTCTTGTAAGGTTACGAGCCATTGTATGATGCAAGGGCTCACTATTGGTTTATTCATTAGGAACCTTATTGCACTATGATTCATATGCACAAATGCCTTATAGCCCAAGACATAGTGCCGAAATTTTTCTAGTGCAAAAACTATAGCCATTAATTCTTTCTCTATTGTAGTGTAGCTGAGTTGTGCACCAACAATACTCCTACTTGCATAGTGGATGTAATAAGGATGTTTTTGGTCATCTAACTATGTAAGTATGACTCCTAAAGCATAGTTGGATGTGTCAGTCATTATGTGGAATGGTCTGGATCAGTCAGGAGCTTGTAGAATGGGTGTTTCTACAAGCTTTTGTTTTAAAGTTTGGAAAGCTAGTTCGCATTCTCTGGTCCATTCAAAAGGTACATCCTTTTTTGTTAGTTCAACCAATGGTTTTACAACCTTAGAAAAGTTCTCAATAAAGCATCTGTAGTAGCTAGTGTGTCCAAGGAATGACCGGGTATCTTTTACAGTTTCAGGTTGCCGAGTGATTCCTTGGATAACTTTGATTTTTTGGGGTCTACTTCTATCCCTATTTGTCAAATCTTATGCCCTATTATGATGCCTTCTTGGACCATTAAATGGCTTTTTTGCCAGTTGAGTCTTAAATTGGTTTCTACATATTGCTTTAGTACTTGCTCTAACTACTCCAAGGCTTGATCAAAGTTTGCTCTGTAAGTGGAGAAGTCATCCATGAAGACTTCCACACCATTTCCTATCTGCTACTGGAATATGCTTAGAACTAATTTTTGAAATGTTATAGGGGCACTACACAAGCTAAACGACATCTATTTGTATGCAAATGTTCCCCAAGGATTGGTGAAAGTAGTTTTGGCTTGGTCTTTTGAGGCTATTTATATTTGGTTGTACCCACTGTACCCATCAAGAAAACTATAGTAGTGATGCCCTACAATGATGTCTAAGACATGGTCTACAAATAGCAATGGAAAGTGGTCTTTGAATGTTGCCATATTTAGTAGACTAAAATCTATGCACATCCTCCATTTACCTCCCTTTTTGGGCACAATAATGAAGGGACTAACCCATTCACTATCAGCAATGGGGTATATGAACCTAGCTTTTAGAAGTGTTCGATTTCTTCCTTAACCACTTGCTTAGGCTTTGGGTTCAATCACCTCTGCGATTATCATCGAGGCTTTATGGAAGGGTTGATTTAAATTTTGTGTTGACATATCTTAGGATCTATTCTAGTTAATTTGGGACATGACCAAGCAAAGGCTTTTGACCATTTGTTTATCACCTTTAGCAGTCTCTCTTTCTATTGAGGAGCGAGCTTCACGTTAATAATTACTGATTTTTCATTCTTGAGAAACGTGTACTCCATACTAGTGGGCAATGATTTTAACTCAAGGGGCTCCTGCTTAAACTTATCAGGGACTTCCAACTTTCCCCAGTTGATATTTTTAATGTTAGGACTTGAAAGTTGGCGATGGACTTGCTCTAATGTGTCTATGCTATTGATGTAAGCGCAAGTCAAACCCTTAGTTGGTTTCATGCATATAGTTGAACTACTCTCTTGATTAGCTATTAGCCATTGGGTGCCTTCTTGTCTTGTGGCTACTGCATACATGCATCTTTTTATGTTAGTCACTTGTGTAGATTGATTGCATGCAAGCAATGTTAAATGTTGCACGAACCATGACTTCTGCATGCAATTACACCCTGTGTCATTGTATGCGATGCATGTGACTTTCTTCTTCTCGATCTTCCCAAATGTATTTTCCTTTGATATTTTCAAGGAAAGATCACAAATTCCTAGGTGCACATCAACTATGCTTAGCCATGCTCTTTCCATTATGATTGGGAAGTCCCCCTTATCGTTGTACACTTGAATCACAGATTCCAGGCTTGGTACATTTCTTGAGAGATTAGGTTGACATTGGAACTTGAATCCAAAAGGGCCTTGCATGGTTCATTCCTAGTGATTTGTAAATATATAAGAGGACTTCCAGGATTAGAAAATTTCCTAGGAAGATGATCGACCTTAATCCAATCGGTGATGGCATGAGTTAACATGATCATATGCGTTGGGCATGGTGTTTGGCTTGAAGGGAGCTCTAAAGTTTTGAGTGGTAATGAGGTGTCTAAAGGATTAGGCACTTGTGGTTGCAAGGGCTTAGTTGGACTGTTGGTTCTGAAGAAAGGTCTTTTCTTCATGTAGTTGTCAGAACCAACAGTAGATTGAGAGTTAACAACCCTTGTAGCGTTACGTTGCTGTGGCTAGGTAGGGAGTTCATCCTGCATAGTTGGAGCAGGTGGTAATAGAGATATGGATGGAAGAGGTGTAGCTAAATGGAAAGGATAGAATGTTTGTGGAACATCACCCCTAGGAGAAGGAGTCCTATAGTACTCATGGGCTTGGTAGTGAGGTTGAGGGGTGATGTGACCAGTAGAGTCACGTGGAGAGATTGGTTGCTACACGTAATATCCATACAGGTTAGGTTGTTGGTAAGGATACTATTGTCATGGTGGTGGAATTCCCCATGATTGTGGGTATTACCACTATTGATGCTGCTCGATTGGTTGTGGTGGAGTTCCACTTGGATAATATGTTAAGGGTTGGTGGAACTACCTTGGGTTACCTTGAGGATAAGGTAACCTTCGGGGTGTTTGCCTTTTGTTTAATTGTGGTTGAGTGCATACATCCTAGACTCCTGCAGATGTGAGATTACAGGGCAACATCCCTTAGGATGGTCATATTGGCATATCTCGCGTCCACTATCATTATCTGTATTCGAATTCACAACCTCTTTGATGATGGAAATTTTGCGCTTACCCTTGTTACGTGCATATTTTGCTTCTCTCTTTTTTTTTTCTTTTCCCGTTCACTACCTTGCTCTCTAGATNCGTGCATATTTTGCTTCTCTCTTTTTTTTTCTTTTCCCGTTCACTACCTTGCTCTCTAGATTCCTCTACTACTTTGAGAATGGTTTGAAATTTATCATCTAGGGAGTCCCAAATTTGGTCCACCTTTGCAAGTTTTTGAATGGGAAAAGTTTTCCTATTCACCATCTCTTTGAATGGTGAATTTTCTTCATCCTCACAAAATCTTACTCACTTCTTTCGGAGGGAAGCATCTTTGTTATATTCCTTCACACTCTCTCTTTTCCATAACTCACCTTCCTCTTTAGCAACTTGCTCCAATAATCTTTGTACTTGATGGCTCCTAAGCTTAGATAGTCTTCCTTAGGCATAAGTCCTAAGGGTTCTTCACGTTTCATGCCTAAGCCCATCTACGAGATGGTGTATTTGATCCCTCTACGAATAACCATGGTTGAAATAATGATGTAATAGTGCATAATATTGGGCCATGTAGCATCCAAGGGTTCATGTTCTCCTTGTTTCCAGCCTTGGATTTGCTTTCGTAGGTTGGACACTCAAGAGTACATTTGGTACTTATTGTTGAAAAATTCTAACATGGTACTCCACTTATGAATGGATTCTAGTTCTAAGGATCAGTACCAGCTTTCTGCTTCTTTGATTAGCATCCATGGAAACAACTTTAATTTTTGTCATTCTTTTTCTATGTTTTGTAAGGCACATGCATCATGAAATCCTTGTAGATGATTTTTAGGATTAGCATTGTATCCCCCTTCAAATTGTGGAATATTGTTCATGTCTAATCTCTTGATCCTACTATCCTTTTGGTGCCTTGTTGGGATCCTAATGGCCTCAGTTATGTTTAACATACTTCGAGTAGCGAGTAGGGGTTCATCGTGATCATCTTGTCTGTGGCATCTATGATGCCCTTGTTGTTCTCTACTCTTTCTTCTTTCATGGTGTGTTTTTCTAGAGTGCCCTCATCCCCTTTCTTGACTATTTTGTCTATGACTCCCATTTCACCTACCCTTATCCTCATGGTCTTTTTCTTTGTGACTACGTCTAGATCTTGAAGGAGAGGATGAAGGATATGATGAAGGTGAAGAAGATGGAGGAATGTCACCACGATGGTGCCTACTTCCTTCTCTTCGGTGGTTATGACCTTGATCGCAGTTATGATTGGAATGTCCATCTTTGTCATGTGTTTGTGTTCCTTTTTCATATCCTTTATGTCTATCGGTACCAGAATCTGGGTTATGGATAGTTGAGTAAAGATTCTGATACACAAACCCTTGACCAAAGTCAACGAGGGGAACATCATTGTGTGGACGACTACCTGAGGCAGGTTCACCACCCTCATTTTTACTTAGAACATGTGGGACATTTTGCGACAAATTTTCCTTCATGGATTCATGACATCTCTCCTATTGTAAATCCCTTTGATGCTGTGCCTTCATGGATCGATACTTTCTCAAGTCATGATCATGCACAATGTATTCTACCTATAAGTACTGCATACCAATTTGTGTGAGATCATGAAGAAGCATGCCCAGAATAGAGCGATCATGAGGTAGCACTATTTTACCTTCTAAATCTTGCCAACACACTTGTTCATCTTGGTGGAGGATAAAGGCAAAGTTTGGTACATGTTCATTGGGATGAACATTGATGAGTGGTAAGGTACCCCTACACTCAACCATACGAATATGAGCGTTACACATGCAATCTGGTTGAACTCCACAGACTAAGTGCCTACATGCCTTATGGAACACTTAAGGTTAATCATTCGTTGTCTTCCTAGACTTACTTATATTTTTCACAGTTGTATGGTTAAGTAAGTCTGAGGTATGTGATTTTTATAGCTTTTACGTTTTATCTCCTATGCTAATGAGGTAAAGGTTGAAGAGATTAACTAACTAACTTTAACTAACTAATCTAAGCCTTAATTAACCTAGCATTAGCATCTATTCCCACTTGTCGTTCACACCTTGAACCAATGCAACCTTCTAGGATTACCAAACGCTAGTTGTTATTGAGATTACCAAGCGTAACACACGTGCTCGAAGTGGTCGTACTGAATGCACTTAACTATGGGAGAAGGGTTGAGAGAGAGATTTAATTAAGTAATAAAGCATTTAAATGATAAATAATAAATAACAGTAATTAAAATCCTAATTAGCTTAGTCCATGCACTATAAGGTTTATCCAGTAGTTCGTCTTTATTTCCGTACACAAACTTGTGTTCAGGTACAATATTTGCTTGAATAAAGATCTGTTTACTTTGGAGCTCCTATTGCGGGCACATGGAAATTATTCTATCTATGAAGAGGTAAAATTGCCAGAGTTTTGCTAAGGATCTAGATCTAGATAGAGAAACAAGGGAGAGCCGCCTCTTATTTATAGACTTGGTGGCGCACCACGATATCGCGGGGGATGACGCGATATCGTGGGGGATGCGATATTGCGTCCCATCATACCCCCATGATTGAATAAAGACTCATCCTCAAGTTCCTTACAAAATATTGGGAAGGTATGGGATTATTGACTGAATGGAACTAGTGGTGAATGAGATGACATGTGAACGGATCATCATTACAAGACATGACAAAACTGGTGTTCATGTAGAAGAAGTCTGCTACTACCAATGCCAAGATTTTGCCTTTCATTGTCTATCCATAAGCACGTCATCGATCCTGCTCCTTGCATAACTACTTCAGCACTAGTCCATTCTAAGTGTTCCCTCTAGATCCAATCCGTTGTTGCATGATTACCATCTACACACACAACACAGTATTATATTAGCAAGGGTAAATGAATCATAATGTAATTAATACCTTGCTTCAGTAAAAGGTCCATTGGCTGGGTTGTGGTATGGTTGATACGGATCTGGAGATATAAGATTGGTGGTTACCGAAGGTGTAGGGGCTAGGAGAAAATTGAAAAAATTGGATTAGGACCCCCATGACTAAGAGCGAACCTCCGATAGTGATAGAATGGAGAAAGAAAAAGAACAAGGATGATAGAGAAAAATAGACAGCTATAACGTTGATGAGATGGATGTCAAGATGGAAATGAAAAAAATAGAATTGATTGCAAAAAATGTTAAGGGAAAAAATTTAACTAGTGCACAAAATAGGAATGCTAGTGGGTCCTCCCCAAAGTAGGCTCATGCCCTTAATGCCCTGAAAAACCCACATTCAAAGAGTCCGTAGGCTCTGGGAATGTCATTTGGAACAAGAGTTAAAGTCCTAACGGCAAGAATTTACCAAAAAGAAAACAATGCGTCAACCAAAATATACACTAATGATATAATCGGCAATGAGGTGACAATGGGGGAAGAAGGATTGAAAGAAGAGAATGGAATGGAATCTCAAGAACAAGGTGATGTACAGCCCCTTGTGTGTTTCATGATTAATGTGACTTAGTAGATCCCATTCCAAATTCAGCCTCAAAGAAACCACATCCAGTGACTTTGCATTAATACATTTGGCTAATCCATCCACTTGAGTTACAAGAATGCCTTCCCCCAAGAGCCATCACCATTCCACCGAAACGAAGGAGGAGAGAATAGGAAGAGAGAAGGCCTTAGTTGGAGGGAACATGTTTATTTTAGTTCCATAACCAGTGCTTGTAGCCCAAAGGATTATTTTGTCTAAGGGGTGTGCTTTGAATTCTCACTATTTTTTTTTATTTTTGCGTGAGAACAACACCATGCAAAGACTTATTATTTTTATTTGCTCAGCTTCTCGATAATTGAGTAATGTTGAAATGGTAAGAAAACTCAAGAAGAAAAAATTTGAGCACCCAAGAGAATGGCCAACACAAATGCATCAAGTTCCCTTGAAGCCACACCCTTTTCAATCCTTGAGTCCTTCCTTGGTTTGAGAAATGCCCAGTCACCGGTTCGTTGATAGTTCTTATTATTTTGAAGAAAGGGGACTGTACAGTTCCAAGCCAAGAGAAACCATAGAATTTATGGATGCATGGTTGGTGTGGACTCATTGCTTGCTATATCAAAAGAAACATACCTTACTATCAACATCATAACTTAAAGATAAAAATCAAACATTATCAATCAATAGGAAAATAGTTCATACAATCATGAAGAACACTTATTAAATAAAAAACTTAACAAGATAGATAACACATACACACACACACACAAAAATGAAAAACTATAATGATGTTGTAAAACAAAAATGAGAAAGTTAAAGAAATTTGTAAAAAAAAAATGTGTAAAACAAAAACTAAAAAGACTTGAGGGTCCCAAATGATTAGCATAGGTGGCCATCTCCCCCATGATTGAATTGAAAGGGAGAGATCCGAAATAGTGAGCGTCTATTTGAACTTTTTAGAAGTGTCCAACTCCTCCCAATGGATGTTTTTAGATTAAGGGGTGGAAGTCGGTGATGCTTATATTCCAATGTATCTATGCCTCTATTGTGGTTGAGTTTTTCCCTCAGTTCGTTCCATGCATGGTGGGCTGCTCTCTTAATTAGCTATCAACCACTAGGTGTTCTCTTGTTGTGTGGTTGCTACTTTGTATCTGAGTTCCTTGGGCACACCAGTTACATGCAGGAGATGCTGAGCATTCCTCCAGGTCATCACCCTTTAAGTCACTGTATGTGATGCACGAAACTTTCTTCTTCTTGATCTTTCCATAAATATTTTCCTTAGATATTTCCAAGGAAAGATCGTGAATTCCTAGGCATGCATTGATGGTGTTGAGCCATGCCCTCCCCATTATAATTGGGAAGTCCCCTTTGTTGCTGTTGACTTCTATCACCAGGGAATCAGCTGGGTATGACCAACCACACACAATGGTAATGATGTCCTCCACCAATCCCAAGGTAATGGTGATGGATTGGTCAGCCAGCTCTAGTTGAATATTGCTCTCCTTGAGTGGAGGTAGGTTCTAGGATTTATATATTTCTCATGAGATTAAGTTGACTCCAGAACCTGAGTCAAGAAGAGCCTTACAAGGTTTGTTCTTGATGACTTGGAGGTAGATTAAGGGACTTCTAGGGTCAGAGAGTTTTCTAGGAAGGTGGCCTACCTTGATCTAGTCAGTAATAGTATGTGTTAACATAATCGTATGCATGGGGCTCTGTTGTTGATTTGAAGGGAGCTTTGATGCCTTATTGGTTGGAGGTGCATGCACAGACTCAACCGCTTGTGGTTGTGAGAGCTTGTTTGGGCTTTTGGTTTTGAAGAAAGGTCTTCTCTTCATGCACTTGTTAGAACCAGTAGCAAGTTGAAGGTTTACAACTCTTGTAGCATTACGTTGCTGCGGTTGAGTGGGGAGTTCCCCTTGCATTGTTGGAGCAGGTGGTAGTGGAACTACCGACGTAAGAGTGACAGATGGATTCTGAGGATGGTATGTATGTGATGTGTGTCCTGGAGGAGGAGTCCTAAAATACTCTTGAACTTGGTAGTGACGTTGTGGGGTTGCATGACCCATAGAGTCACTTGGAGAAATCGGCTGCTACATGTAATAGCCATACGGGTCTAGTTGCTGGTAAGGATATTGTTGTCTAGGTGGTGGCATCCTCCATGACTGTGGGTGTTGCCACTACTGGTGTTTCTTAATAGGTTTTGGTGGAGTTCCACTTGGATTTTATGTTAATGGTTGGTGAAATTATCTTGGTTTACCTTGTGGATAAGGTAACCTTCGGGGTACCTGCTGTTTGTTAAGTCTTGGGTTGAGTGCATACATCCTAGACTCCTGTAGATGTGAGATTATTGGACAACATCCCTTAGGATGGTCATATTGGTAGATCTCACTTCCACTATCATTGTTTTTATCTAAATCCAGAACCTCATCAGCGATAGTAATTTTCCCCTTACCATTGTTACATGCATGGCCTCATCTCTCCGCTTTTTCTTATCATGGCCACTACTTCGTTCCTCCTTAGACTCCTCTATGACTTTCAGGTTAGTTTCAATTTTACTATCTAAGGAGCTCCATATGTCATCTACCTTAGCCGACACTTTTGTCGTTAACTTCTGAAGTGGCAAGGTTTTTTTATTCATCAACTCTTTGAGTGGTGACTCATCCTCCTCATCACAGAATCTTACTTGCTTCTTTCGAAGGGAAGGATTGCGGTTATATTCTTCCTTGCTTTCTCTTTTCCATAGCTCCCCTTCTTCTTTAGCTACTTACTCCAACAATCGATGAATTTCATGGGACCTAAGTTCAGATAATCTCCCTTGGGCATATGTCCCAAGGGTTCTCTTGGTTTCATGTCTTAGCCCATCTACGAGGTGGCAGAGTTGATCTCGCTGTGCATAACCATGGCCCAGGAAACGATGTAGGAATGCATAATATCAGCTCATGGCAGCATCCAAGGGTTCATGAGTACCCTACTTTCATCCTTGGGTCTGCTTACGCACGTTGGACACTCTGGAGTACGTTTGGTATTTATTGTTAAACAACTCTAACATCATACTCCATCTCCTAATGGTTTCCAGCTCTAAGGACCAGTACCATCTTTCCGCTTCCTTTATGAGTGTCCTAGG
This sequence comes from Gnetum montanum, assembly GCA_015680685.1. NCBI lineage: Eukaryota > Viridiplantae > Streptophyta > Gnetopsida > Gnetales > Gnetaceae > Gnetum > Gnetum montanum. The sequence continues at coordinate 217,162 of MNCI01036334.1, read as the reverse complement.
AAACAACTTTAACTTTTACCACTCGTTCCCAATGTTCTGCAAGGCGCAGGCATCGTGGAATGCCTATAAGTGATTTTGCGGATTAGCAGTGTATCCCCCCTCAAACCATGGGATATTATTCATGTCTAATTGCTTGATCCAGCTATCTTTTTGATGCCTTGTAGGTATTCTCATTGCCTTTGTAATGTCTAGCATACTTTGGGTTGCTAGTAGGGGTTCATCATGGTCATCTCTCTCATGACATCTATGATGCCTAGGTTGTTCCCTACTTTCCCTTCTTTCATGCCTTGATTCTCTTGAATGCCCTCGTCCTCTCTCTTGACTCTCTCATTGAGGTCTCTCATTTTACTTACCCTTATCCTCACCATTGTGCTCTTGGTGACTACGTCCTGATGTGGAAGGAGAGGGTGAGTGATGTGATGAAGGGGAAGAGGAATGGGAACCATAACCATGATGATGTTTCTTACCTTCTCTTTGATGGTTAAGGCCCCGATCGTGATGACGATTTGAATGCCCATCCTTGTCATGTGTTTTTGTTCCCTTAGTGAATAGTTGGTGTTCATGGGGATCAAAACTCGGATTTTGAATCATAGAGTGTAGGTTCTGATACCCCACCTCCTCATCATCATTAGGAGGCGGAACATCATTTGATGGAGAACCTATTATAAGTCATTCACATCTCTAATCTCGCTTAGGATGTGTGGGACCCCTTTGCCCTTCAATAAAGTATGGTGGCTCTCCTGCTGTGAGTCCCGTAAACATTGTGCCTATATGGGATGGTAATCCCTTGTGTCATAATCTTCTACAACGTATTCAGCGTATAGCTGTGTCATGCCTATCTGTGCAAGAGCACGAAGGAGCATGTTGGGGACTGCACGATCTGGGGGTAACACTATGTTACCTTGCAGATCACACCAACATAGTTGTTCATATTGATGGAGGATAAAGGTAAAATCTGGTATATACTCATCGAGATGAGTATAGACCACCCGATACTGCTGAGGAACTAGAGGTTCTCAATTATGCATGTTAGACCACCAACTATCTCTTGTATGATCCCTAGGTGATGAAGTGCTTTTATGAGAAGAAGACATCTTAGTTTAATTCAGTGTGCTATTTGTTGTTATGTTATTTTTCGTATGATTAACCCTAAGGGTTCGTTTAAGCTTCCCAACGATGTGGATAGTTTCCTATGTTCTACTTAGCGCACAAACACTTAGTCCCCGACAATGGTGCCAATGATGACTGGCAAGGTACCCCTACACTCAGCCATACAAATACGAGCATTACATGTGTGATTTGGTCGAACTCCATAGACTAAGTGCCTATACGCCTTATGGAATACTTAAGGTTAATCATTCGTTTTCTTCCTAGACTTACTTATATTTGTCATGGTTGTATGGTTAAGTAAGTCTGAGGTATGTGATTTTTATAGCTTTTACGTTTTATCTCCTATGCTAATGAGGTAAAGGGTGAAGAGATTAAGTAACTAACTTTAACTAACTAATCTGAGCCTTAATTAACCTAGCATCAACATCTGTTCCCACTTGCTGTTCACACCTTGAACCAATGCAACCTTCTGGGATTACCAAACGCTAGTCGTTACTAAGATTACCAAGCATAGCGCATGTGCTCTAAGTGGTTGTACTGAATGCACTTAACTATGGGAGAAGGGTTGAGAGAGAGATTTAATTAACTAATAAAGCATTTAAATGATAAATAATAAACAGTAATTAAAATCCTAATTATCTTAGTCCATGCACTACAAGGTTTATCTAATAGTTCGTCTTTATTTCCGTACACAAACTTGTGTTTAGGTACAATATTTGCTTGAATAAAGATCCGTTCACTTCGGAGATCCTACTGTGGGCACATGGAAATTATTCTATCTCTGGAGAGGTAAAACTGCCAGAGTTTCACTAAGGATCTAGATCTAGATAGAGAAAGAAGGGAGAGCTGCCTATTATTTATAGGCTTGGCGGCGCACTATGATATCGCGTATGCGATATTGCAGGGGATGCAATATCACGTCCCATCAAACATATACCACATGATACTATTGAGGGACTGGTAGATTATCATGTGTACTATGCCTTTGATTATTCCCTGTATCAGACCTAGGCAGTGAAACACTTTCGTATGAAGAAGGAAACATGATTGTCTATTTAGTGTGCAATGTATTATATATTATTATATATTTATTTTTCTTTTAAGCAACCCTAAGGATTCATTCCAACAATGAGAAAGATTTCCTAAGTTCTAATTAGCGCACAAACAATGAAGTCCCCAGCAATAGTGCCAATGATGAGCGACGAGGTATCCCTACGCTCAATCATATGAATATGAACGTCCACGCACGATTTCGTTGAATTCCAAGGACTAAGTGCTTATGTGCCTTTGTGGAACAAGGATGGGTTGATCAATCATTATCTTCCCAAGCTTACTTGTATAGCACGATTGTATGGTGAAGGAAACTTGAGGTACATGATTTTTATAGTTTTTATGTCTTAGTGCTACAAGGGGAGGAGAGAGATAACTAAGTAACTAATTTTTATTTAACTACTCAACTATGCTTTAACTAGTGCTAACACTAGCATCCGTTCTCACTTGCCGTACACATCTTGAACTAGTGCAACACTACTGGGATTACCAAACACTAATCATTACTAGCTTACCAAGCATTACACGCATGCTCGAAGTGATCGTACTAAGTGTGCTTACTTAGGAGAGTTGTAGGGTGAGAGAGAGAACATTAATTAACTAAGGAAAGCATTAAGTAATAGTAATTAACATTAATTAATCTATTCTAAATGCTGTAAGGTTTATCATAAAGTTTGTCTTTATTGCCGTACACAAGGTGTGCTTAGGTACACAATGCTCAAATAAATACCTGTTCACTTTATGACTCCTACTGCGGGCACTTAGAAATAATTCTATCTTTGGAAAGGGAGAAAGGCAAGAGTTTGGGTAAGGGACTAAGACCAACTATACAAACCAAGTGTGCTCACCTCTTATATATAGGCAATGAGGTAGGCCGCAATATTGCATACGCGATATCACGTGGAAGGCTCCGATATCATGTACGCGATATCGCAGATGCAATCTCGCGACTCGTCAACCTTCTATCTCATATCCCTCTTTCAATGATTCCCTACCTACTTTGGGCTATTTGCATTGAAATGTAGGAGATAGAAGCCCTTGATCAGTCATGGTTTGTCAGGCCTAGTTATTGGAGCCCTGATACAAGATATGGTCTGTCAGGCCTAGTTATCGGAACATTGATACAAGATATGGTCTATTAGGCCCATTTATCGAACCCTTGATATCGTAGCTGCAATATTGCATCAGCCGCAATATCGTGTACGCGATATCACAGCTGCGATATCGCATCCACCTTGCGATATCATGTACGCGATATCGTGGCCTGCCTCAATTTCTATAAATAAGAGCTAGCTTTCCTTGTTCTAGGAGTTAGTTCTTAGTTCCTTAGCTAAACTCTTGCAGTTTTATCATTCTAGAGTTAGAATAGTTCCCAATGTATGCCCGCAGTGTGGTGATTGTAATTGTATGACATGCTTATTCGAGTGTGACACTTGGACATGTACATGATCAGAAATAAAGATCAAGATTACTTCATCATTGCAGCATTCACTTAGTTTAATTACTTACTTATTTATTTAATTATTATTTACTGCTTTCTTAGTTAATATTCTCTTGACCCTAAACTGCTATTAAACCTGGAATGAGTATGACTTGATCTCGAGCATTTAAGTGTGACTACTTGGCAACTGAGTAGCATACCTAGGATCTATGCTTGGTAATCCCAGTGGTAGTCATGCACGAAGTCCAAGATGTGTACAGATGATTAAGGAACAGATACTCATCGCACTTAGGCTAGCTTAGATTCTCTCTCACCCTCTCTCTCTTAGCTTAGTTAATATTATGTTCCATTATCTTCAGGAGTAGCATTAGCATAGAAACACATCATACACCTCACTCTGGACTAAACCATGCGTGACAAGCTAATACTAGTCCAGGTGGGAAGATAGCGAATTACGACCTAAGGATAACTATCTAAATACCACAACTAGCCTATCTACGGAGTTCGACTGGATCGCACATGAAACGCTCATATTTGTATGGTTGAGTGTAGGGGTACCTTGCCACTCATCAGCCCTCAAATAAGAAAGGTTATTATATTTTCCTTTTCATGGAGTATAAAGCTTCTAGGCCAAAAGTCTTAGGTTATTGGTTATGTTAAGGTTTTGAATTAAATATTAAAAAAATGTTTCAAGGTTTAGAAATGTGACAAAATTTTTCAAAATGTTTCAAAGTTAAGAAATACCACAAAATTTTCCAAAAATGTTTCAAAGTACAAAAATGTCACAAAATTTTCCAAAAATCCAATAGAAATCCAAAAGTCCAAAAGAATGTATATGTTATCTAAGCATCTCCGAAGGATAGGTCTTGGTTACCCTCATTGCTAAAGGGACTAACCAACAGCTCTTGGAATAACCTCACTATTATCAATGTATTATTCTTTAAAGTATTTTAATGTTAAAAAATATCACAAATTCTCCAACAACAATTGAAAGAATGTATATTTTAACTAGGCATCTTTGAAGGCTAGGTCATGGTTACCCTCACTACCAAAGGAACTCACTGACAACTCTTGGAATAACCTCAATACTATCATTGGATTATCTTGTGATATATTATTTTATTGAAAAAAATCACCAAAGGATAGAAAGTGGTATGGATAGGGTTAAAATATTGATTTTCATAAAATAGGCCTAAAATGACAAAAATCTAGTAGAATATATGCATAATAGTTAAAATTGTAGAAGAATAATACAAGACCAATAAGCAGAGAGGAGGAATAAAAAATCTACAACAAAATAGGATAACTATATGAAAAGAAAACTAAAATAATCTTTCTTAATTGTGCTTGTAGAGCTCCCAAAATCTTCTTAGTGTCTCCCTTTTCTACCTAATGCTCTTAATTAGTTCTTGTTTTACTTACCTTGTCATACTTGAAACCCTTCTACGAACTGTGATGAGATGTATCTAAGCACTCAACCTATTTATAGGGTGGCAAACAAAAGAAATCAAGCTCAAATTCACTTCTAAACGAAGAAGAAAGGATAGAAAATGCCTTTAAAAAATGTGCTGGGACACAGTTCTACAAAACAATGATGAAAAATCAAATGATAGAAAATAGGAAAATAAGAAAATGTGATGCAAATCAAGTAAGTCTGGGAAGACAATGAACGATTAACCTTAAGTGTTCCATGAAGCGCATAGGCATTTAGTCTATGGAGTTCAACTAGATCACGTGTGCTACGCTTGTTTCGTATGGTTGAGTGTAGGGGTACCTTGCCACTCATCATTGGCATCGTTGCCAGGGACTAAGTGTTTGTGCACTAAGTAGGACATAAGAGGATATCACTCACATCGTTGGGAGCCTAAACGAACATTAGGGTTAATCAAAAAAAAAATATATATAACGGTAATTAGCACACCAATAACAACAATGTCTTCTTCTCATAAGAGCACATCACCTAAGGATAATACAAAGGACAGTCGGCAATCAAAAACACATAGCTAAAAACAGCCAAGTCTTCAACAATACAAAGTGACATATACTCATCTTGATGAGTATATACCTAATTATACCTTTATCCTCCATCAAGACGAACAGATGCACTGGAGAGATTTGTTTGGTAACATAGTGTTACCTCTAGATCGATCTGTCCCTAGCATGCTTATCCGTGCTTTGGCACAGACTGGCATGGCTAAGCTTTACGCCGAATACATTGTGGAAGACTTTGACATGAGCCACAGAAGCACAACGTATGAGGGATGCAAAGCAGGAGAGTCAACATACACAGTTGAAGGGCAAGGGCCTGCACGTCCTTAGCAAAATAGGAGATGATGTTCCCCCTCTTAACGATGGTGAGGAGGTTGGGTATCAGAACTTACGCTCAACGATACATAACCCTGGTTTTGATGCCCATGAACACCAACTATTCATAGAAGGAACAACAACAAAAGATAAGGATGGGCACTCAGATCGTCATCACGATCGGGGCCAAAGCAGCTGAAGAGAAGGTAGGAAGCATCGCCACGATGATGGTTCTCCTTCTTCTTCCCCTTCTTCACATCATTCACCCTCTCCTTCCACATCAGGGAGCAATCATGACAAGCATAACAGAGAGGATAAGAGTAAGAAAAATGAAAGACCTCGACAAGAGAGTCGAGAGAGAGGACAAGGGCATGAATGAAGGGAAAGCAGGGAACAACGGAGACATCATAGGCGTCATGAAAGAGATGATCATGACGAGCCCCTACTTGCAACCCGAAGTATGCTTGACATAACATAGGCAGTGAGAATTCCATCAAGGCATTTAAAATATAGTTGGATCAAACTCTTAGACATGAATAATGTCCCACGCTTTGAAGGGGGATACAACACTAATCCACAACATCATTTACAGGAATTTCACGATGCCTGTGCATTGCAGAACATAGAAAACGAGTGGCAGAAACTTAAGTTATTTCCTAGGACACTCACCAAGGAAGCAGAGAGCTAAACTGGTCCTTAGAATTGGAAACTATTAGGAGGTGGAGTATGATGCTAGAACTGTTTAACGATAAGTATCAAACATACTCTAGAGTATCCAATTTGCGTAAGAAGATCCAAGGATGGAAGCAAGGAAATCACAAACCCTTGGATGCTGCCATAGCCCGATACTATACATTGTTACATCGTTGCTCGGGCCATGGATACACTCAACGGGATCAACTCTGCCACATCATAGATGGGCTAAGGCATGAGACTAGAAGAACCCTTGGGACTTATGCCCAAGGGAGACTATCACAACTTAGAGCCCATGAAGTTCATAGCTTGTTGGAGCAAGTAGCAAACGAAGAAGGTGAGCTACGAAAAAGGGAAAGTGCAGAAGAATACAACCATGATCCCTCTCTTCGAAAGAAGGGAGTGAAATTTTGTGATGACGAGGATGAGTCACCAATTGAAGAGTTGGTGAACAGAAAAACCTTGCTAAGGTAGATGATGTATGGAGTTCCTTAGACTCTAGGCTTGAAACTGTCTTGAAAATCATAGAAGAGTCTAAGGTAGAACAAAGTAGTGACAAAGGTAAAACAAAGTGGAGAGATTTAGGCCCTACACATAACAAGGGTAAGGGAAAAATCACTAACTCCGATGTGGTCATGGATTTAGATTCAGACGATGAAGATGGATGTGAGATCTACCATTATGACCATCCTAAGGGATGTTGTCCAATCATCTCACATCTACAAGAGTTTGGGGTGTATGCACTTAATCCAAGACTTAACCAACGGCAAACACCCCGAAGGTTACCTTATCCTCAAGGTAACCCAAAGCAGTTTCACCAATCCTTAACGTATTATCCAAGTGGAACGCTCCACCAACCCATCGGAGAACATTAGTAGTGGCAATACCCATAGTCATGGGGGATGCCATTGCCAACACATCAATACCCTTACCAGTAGCCTGACCCTTATGGATATTATGTGCAGCAGCCAATTTCTCCAAGTGACTCTATGAGTCACACAACTCCCCACCATCATTACCAAGTT
>MNCI01036334.1:180641-209108 GCA_015680685.1 Gnetum montanum | reverse complement strand
TGGTGATTGAAGTGAACAACAAAGAAGGGGACTTCCCAATTATAATGGGAAGGGCATGGCTAAGCACAGTAGATGCATGCCTTAGGATCCACAATCTTTCCTTGGAAATCTCTAAGATAAACATTTATGAAAAGATCAAGAAGAGGAAAGTTCCATGTATCACATATAGTGAGTCATCGGGTGATGACATGGAGGAGATGCCTCCATGTAACAGGTGTGCCCTTAAAACTTTGAACCAAAGATGCCTGTATGTAGCAACCACACAGGAAGTAGTAGACATCCTATGGTTGATAGCTACTAGAAAGAGCAACCGAAAAATATGCATGGAATGAACTAAGGGGACAAGCCATGCCAACAATGAAGGCATAGACACATTGGAATATGAGTGTCACCAACTTCCATCCCTTAATCTAAGATCATCAATTGGGAGAAGTTGGGCACTTCTAAGAAATTCTAATAGGTGCTCATTGTTTCGGATCTCTCCCTTACAACTCAGTCATGGGGGAGATGGCCACCTATGCTAACCATATGGGGCCCTCAGTTCTTTTAAGTTTTTGTTTTACAAGTTTTTGTTTTACAACGTTTTTGTTTTACAAATTTCTTTAACTTTTCTTATTTTTGTTTTACAACTTTTTTTTAAACTTTTCTTGTTTTTGTTTTACATCATTGTTATAATTTTTCATTTTTTGTGTGTGCGTATGTCTGTGTTCCACCATGTAAGCTTGTCACCCAATAAGTGTTTGGACTAATGGTATGAACTATTTTCATGTTGATTGCTAATGTTTGGTTTTTGCCTTTAAGTCACAATGTTGATACTAAGGTATGTTTCTTATGATATGGCAGACAATGAGATCACTTCATCCATCCATCCACTAGTTTCTATGGTCTCTCTTGGCTTGGAAATGTACAGTCCCTTCAAATAAGAACTTTAATGAATCAGTGACTGGCATTTCTCAAACTAAGGAAGGACTCAAGGCTTGAAAAGGGTGTGACTTCAAGGGAACTTGATGCACTTGTGTTGGCCATTCTCTTGGGTGCTTGGATGTTTTCTTCTTGAGTTTTCTTACTGGTTTGACATTACCCAATCATCAGAAGTTGAGACAATAAAAATAACAATGTCTTTGCATGGTGTGGTTCTCACGCATAAAAACACAAAAAAAAAACTAAGTGAGAATTCAAAGCACACCCCTTAGACGAAATAAATTTGGGCTACAAGCGTTGGTTATGGAACCGAAGTGTTCCCTCTAACTAAGGCCCTTCTCGCTTTCCATTCTCTCCTTTGTTCATCGGAGTGGTGGTGACTCTTTGGAGATGCATTCTTGTTACCCAAGTGGATGGTTTAGCCAAATGTATTAATGCGAAGTCACTGGATGTGGTTGGTTTGAGGCCAGAGTTGGAATGAGATTTTCTAAGTCCCATTAATCATGAAACACATAAGGGGCTGTACACCACCTTGTCCTTGGGATTCCATTCCATTCTCTTCTCTCCATCCTTCTCTCCATTGTTCACCTCATTGCCGGTTGTATCATTAGTGTATATATTTTGGGTTGATGCATTGTTTTCTTTTTGGTAAATGCTTGCGGTTAAGACTTTAACTCTTGTTCCAAATGACATTCCCAGAGCCTACAGACTCTTTGAATTTGGGATTGCTAGGGCATTAAGGGCATCAGCCTACTTTGGGGAGGACCCACTGACATTCCTATTTGGTGCATCAGATAACTTCTTTTCCCTAACATTTTGCGATTAATTTTATTTTGTTCATTCCATCTTGACATCCATTTCATCGATGCTATAGTTGTCCCTTTTTATCTATCTTTCTTTCTCCTTTTCTTTCTCCATTCTAACACTATCGGAGGTTTGCGATTAGTCATGGGGGTACAGGGCCTGATTTTTTCGATTTTCTCCTAGCCCCAAAATTTTTGATTCTCTTCCTAACCCTACACCTTCGGTAGTCATCATGAATATATCTCCTGATCCAAATCAGCCATACCACAACCTAGCCAATGGACTTACACCAATGCAAGGTATCAATTACATGATGACTCATTTACCCTTGCTAATATAAGATTGTGTTGTGTGTGCAGATGGCGATTGTACAAACAATGGATTAGATCTGGAGCAAACACTTGGAATGGAGCAATGCTGAACCAACCATGCAAGGAGTAAGATCGATGATGCGCTTACGAATGAACAATGAAGGCATAATCTTGACATTGGCAGCAGCAACACTTCTTTCTCTCTCTCTCTTTCTCAGCTGCCAACTAAGGCCTGATGTCATTGTAATAAGGTGTTCACCCTTGTTGTCAAGAACACCATTTTTGTCAAGTCTTGTAATGATGATCCGTTCACATGTCATCCCATTAGTTCCATTCCCCTCAATAATTCCATACCTTCCCGATATTATTGTAAGGAACTCGAGGATGAGTTTTCATTTAGTCATGGGGGTATGAAGAGATGCGATTCGCACGAGCCGCAATATTATGTCATCCCCTGTGCCACCAAATCTATAAATAAGAGGCGGCACTCCCCTTATTTCTCATCTTTTTTTAGAAGTAGCGAAGCTCTGGTAGTTTGATCACTCCAGAGATAGATTAATTTTCCATGTGCCCACAGTAGGAGTCCTAGAGTGAATGGATCTTTATTCGAGCAACATTGTACCTGAACACAAGTTGTGTATGGCAATAAAGATGAACTTGATTGGATAAACCTTGCAGTGCATGGAATAGGATTTTATTTAATTACTATTTATTGCTTTCCTAGAATGCGGTATGAGTACGACTTAACTACGAGCATCTAAGGATATGTACGGATAGTTGAGGAACGGATGCTAATTGCATTGTAGAATGAGTACGACTTGATTACGAGCATCTAGTATGACTACTTGGTAACATAGTCACGTATTCTAGGATCTACGCTTGGTAATCCCAGTGGTAGTCGAACATCCCGATGTGTACGGTCAGTCAAGGAATCGGCTGCTCATCGCACTTAGGTTAGATAGGCTTTCTCAACCCTTTCCTCCTAGTTAGGTGCCTTAGTACGACCACTTCAAGCACGTGCATTACGTGTGGTGATCCCAGTGACGATTAGCGTTTGGTAGCCACGGTTGCATCGGTTTAGGGTGTGTACAGTAAGTGGGAATGGATGCTGACGCTAGTTAATTTAGACTTAGTTCATTAGTTAGAGTTAGTTAATTTCTCAACCCTTCACCTCATAGCATAGGAGAAAAACATAAAAACATATAAAAATCATATACCTCGGACTTACTTAACCATACACAGTGACAACTACAAGTAAGTCTGGGAAGACAACAAACAATTAACCTTAAGTGTTCCATGAAGTGCATAGGCATTTAGTCTGCAGAGTTCGACCAGATTGCGCATGCTACGCTCGTTTCGTAGGGTTGAGTGTAGGGGTACCTCACCACTCATCAAAGGGTAATTTAAATTTAACCTTTAATCATAAAATATTCAAAAGATCCATGACTAAGCTTCAATAGTAGTAAAATAAAGGATAGAAAGCTTTAACAAAATATCTTAGCAAGCATATTGCATTCACTTATGTAGGAAACTAACAATAACACCAACAATACTAACAGTAATAATAATTAGCTAAATCTATTGAAACACATCTGACAACATTAAAGAATTAATCATTTGCATAAAATTAAATAATTATTTTTTTACAAATTTCTAGGTTGTGACAATTTCCATTCTTGGATTTTGATTTGTAACTTCATATGAGGTTTAGGATTTAGCTAAGACTAATGCACTAAGTAGTTGAATCTAATGGTGTTTAGTAAGGCATAGTTAAAACCTAGCCTTTTGAGGTATGTGTCATAGACTGTTGAGGATGTTAATAGTGAAGTTATTGCTAAAACCTAGCCATTAGGGATGTAGACTACTTAGGATGATCTAATATTAATAATGAGGTTATTCCAAGACCTATCAGTTGATTTTGATAGTGATGGTAAAAAAAGAGTTTTCCTGTTGAAGATTTATAATGTAAATCTAAGTTTATTTGGATTTTTAAACTTTCTATGGTATTTTTTGATTTTAAACTATTTTTAAATATTTAATTGAAACTTGCTTAACCCATATCCTTACACTTTTGATCCAAACCCTTATAAGCTTCATGGATAAAAAAATAATATAACCTTTCTTACTTGAGGGGTTTTCAATCCTTCTGCATTTGTACAAAGCCTAAAGTAGTTAGGAAATTGAGACATTGGATAGACCCTTTGGAGTTTGACAATAATTTTTGTAAATTTTGTATGGTTTTAAAATAAAACTTGTACAAATTTTGGATATCTAAGTCATGTATTATTTTTTATAAATAAATTAAAATATGAAAATTATGGAATTTCCATTTTTATGATCTTGTTTAGAAAGGATCATTTTTCATTTTGGCTTGTGATATACATTTTGGGGAAAATGATATTATTTTATTAAATTTTATATTTTTAATGTTAATTATATTATTTAAGTAATAAAAATTCAAACATAAATAACTTTATTTAGATTAAGAAAATGGATGTGATTGGAATGGTCTTCTCACATACTCTTCAACCATTTATTTTTTGGTGCTTACATTTTATGGGTTGTATTAATCTCTCAATTTATAATCTTCATTTTTATTTAATTATTAATGCAACTAATAAGAAAGTTTGCTGTGCTATGTTGTGATATTTTCTGTATGCTCATATATGAAAATTTTTATTAGATAAATAATTACTTATTAATTGGTTAGAATAATGTTAAATTTAGATCCTTAGGATTCATAGCATTTTTATTACTTATTTACAAGATATTATAAATAGTTTATATGGATGTGATAATTACTTTATGTCTTGTGAGTTACGTGATCAAGGCTATTATCATAAATATTTGAATTATACATAGTATTTATGGGGGGACACATATTATTGGTACTTGCACATGTTGAGTAGTACTTGAAAATGTGTGCACATAGATGAAAGCATAAATGAAAAATCACTATATAATAGATGGTTTATATGGTTAGCGTATTTTTTTGATAAGGATTTGTAGATAGTAGATTACCAATTTGAGTCATATTTAAGCTATGAATAGATAATTGAGGTATTAGCCTAGTGGCAGGTCTTGGTTTGGTAATCCTAAGTCACAAGTTTGATTCTACAAGGTAGCATTAAGTTATAAATTTCTATAAAATCTTAGGGTGTACCTATGTTTCATTTATTTTGGATTTCAACACCCCCATACTTAAGGTATCAATATATTCTTGTATACTTTAGGTCGATAATATGGTACAATTTAAATTAAAAGGTAAAGTTTATATATGTGGTGATATTAATGCAAACATTGGTTCTAAGGAAATTTAAATTTTAGATTGGTTGAATAACCAATGATGGCTAGATATGCAATGTTATGATCAAATTAGAAATGGATAGGAAAGAATATTAGAGGATATTAAAACAAATAAAATAGAAAAACATATGCTGGAATGAGGACAAAACCTTGACCTTATCAATTTAAATGGGATTCAAAAATATTCATAAGCTCAAGACTTACTTTAAAAAAAAGGATGATGTTTATATATTGATTTACTCCTATCCCTCAAAATATACCAGGAACATTGGCCTTTAGGTTGGTGATAAATTAATAGGGTCATGATTAGTAACTATTGGTGGCAACTTAGGACTACCACTTATTCTTTATTCCTATCCTAGTGACACATACTATTGGTGGGAAAAGGTTTCACTTAATACTAACATTTATCTCCTCCTTGCGATGATAATCACAAGGCTGAGAGTTCTTTCAAAAACTCAAGTTTAGGTGTTTGCTAGTTTCAAGAAACATCAGGGTACAAATACCTCCAAATAAACTTAGTGGTTGTAGAGGACTATGTGTTTCAAATTAACATTTAGTATAATTTCACAATATTCCATTTTTTGAGCATAACTTGAAATTGTACTTTTATGAAAAGATTCAGTCCTTTTACTCTATTCTATAAGCAAATTTTTTTTTAGCTATTTCAGAGCTACTTAGTCTATGCATTCTTGATCATATGCTACCTATACTAATCGTCCTTTCATCTAATACTTAAGTGCAATTCAACATATCTATTATGAATCTTTCCTAGAGAGAAAGCTCCAAGAGAAAAACTAGAAAAAGAGCAAGATTAAATGGATTTATAGAAATAAAATAGTAAAATTGCATAAATCTTAAACATTGAAGATGAGCTACTATTAACATGAGTAAACACTTTGGAAAATAAAGCTATACAAATTAGTCAATAATACTAAAAATTGCTAAACCCTTGGCTCAAACAACCAATTAAACAATTTCAAGAAACAAGCTACAAGGCACATTATAATCTTAACTACTAGCTAAGCATTTATGATAAATGAGCTAAATCAAGTTTGAGCTTAAAATGTCATTGTACAAAAATCTTCCGCAATATCGATGAGTTAGTTTCTCCTAGCTTTTCCTTCCCAGTTGGATGTCCTTAACAAATATACTCTGGGCTTTATATAGTAGCCTTTAGTAATTGCAATCGTTATAAAAGTTAAGGCCATAACTATCTCACGTTCTCCTTGTATAATTACAAGCTTTTGGATAACTATTCTATTTCTTAATAAATTCTCCTCATTCTTTAAATCTAAAGCCCCTCAACTGATAACTATTGTGATTTAAGAGAACCTTAACATCCTGGTTCATTATATTTGGTTAAGTGTCATTAAGCTTCTTTAAGACTTATTTGATGCTTGTTTCTTCCAAATCTAATTTCTTTAATTTGTTATTTCTATTGAAGCAGCTCTCACATTAGCTTAGACTTGTTTTAATTTAAGCTTTTCTTCTTCTTGGTAGTTTCATTCATGATCTGAGTAATTGCCATCATCATATCCAAATACCCCTATTTGTACTAAGACAACAATTCTCTTTTAGCTTTACCTAAATCAAATAATTCTTATGCCTTTATGTCCACCTGCACAAATCTAGCTTGCTTTTGTCATGGATTTTATGAGAACTGTAGAGTTGCTACTTTGTGCTTCAATGACAAATTTATGCTATAGTTAGCTCTATTTTAGTTCTTGGCTCTATTCTTCTATGGCTCTATGACTTGAAATTCATCTTTTGTTCTCTAACTTGCTTTTAGATAGGCTGTTTGACTTGGTTCTTGCCACATGTTGTAAGATTTGATTTCTTTGAGCTGCTTCATTAAAAGCTTATTCTAATGTCAGCTTGTAGAACCATTTTTTGAACTTTCTTGTAGAGTCAAGTTTTGGTTCTACAAACTACTAACATGGTAGAGTGTTTCTTGAGCTTCCTTGTAGAATAGGATTTTGGTTCTACAAATTACGTTATATCCTTTAGCTTCTTACTCACAACATATTGAGTTAGATTAAAATTTAATGTGCATGTGTGTTAAATTAAAATTGCATTCTTTTGTGGGCTCAGGATGAGATTTTCTTATTTTGATATGGCTCATAGAACCATTTTAGTTTTTTTCTTGTGGACCCAATTTTTGGTTCTATGAACCTAGGCTAAACATAAATGTTGATGGGGCAAGGCTTCTCTTAAGCCCATTTTTAGAGTTTAATCTTCTAGCTTGACAAACTTATTGACTTTCTAAAGCTAATATGGCTTGAAAAGGGGCTAATTTATAGAACCATTTTTTAGTTCTACAAACGAGCTTCCTTTAGGAATTTACTCTTGCATGTATTAACGTGGTATAGTATTCTCAAGGCTAGCTTTTGACATTTGCTCATAGAGTTATTCCGAAGCTTATTTGTAGAACCATTTCCATGTTCTATGAACTTCTTCTACAAGGAAGTTGTCATGGTAGAATGAGTTCAAGCTTCTTCGTAGAATCAATTCTTGGTTCTACGTGTGGTGCCATGCTTTTTGTAATTGCCTAGGTTGGATTAAAAGTAGAGCATGCACATGGGTAATTCTTAGTGGATCTGAGATGATCTCTATTCATCTTGATGTGACTTGTAGAAATGTTTTGGCTTTTTTTTTTATAAAATTAATTTTGGTTCTACAAGCCCACATTACATGAAAGTTGACATGGCAAAGTTTGCTTAAGGTCCATTTTTACAAGCTCATTAATTTTCCAAAGTTCATGTAGTTCCCTTTGGAGCCATTTTCTGATTCTAAAAACCACATCTCATTTCAAGCTTTTTTCTTTGAATGATGATGTAGGAGATGACGTGGTAGAACCAAATTCATCCTCACTTGTAGAACCAAATTTTGATTGTATGAATCATATTATTGAACTTTTATGTATCATTGCTAACCTATTGAAGTAGAAATGACTTAATAGATTGTTTATAGAGCCCTTTCATAGAACCATTCTTCAACCTCATGAATCATCCCATCTGAAGAGAGCTAACTTGGAAAAATCATTTTCCATGCTTTTTGTAGATCCAGTTCTTAGTTATATGAACCCACTTCACATGATAAATTACATGTCATATAGGATACACATACATAAAGCTAATTTCTATCTTTCCTTATGTTTTAATGTTGTGATGCTACATCGAGTAGAATCACCTTCTGGAGCTAAATTTTGGTTCTATGAGCCTCCTTTATGAGCTGATGTGGCAATCATACTTAAGAAATTCCTTCTTTAAAATAATTATTGAAACCCTTTGAAAAGCTAATCTTTGGTTCTTTTGTTCTACCCCTCTCATCGAAATGATTCTAAAGAATTAAATTAGATTTGGATTAAGCCCTTGATGAGTGGCGAGGTACCCCTACACTCAACCATATGAAACGAGCGTCGCACGTGCGATTTGGTCGAACTTCGCAGATGGGCTAGTTGTGGCACCTAGATAGTTAGCCTTAGGTCACAGTTTGCTGTCTTCCCACCTGGACTAGTATTGCATTTGTCATGTATGGTTTAGCCTAGATGAGGTGTATGATGTGTTTCCTAATCTATGCTACTCCTGAAGGCAGTGGAAAATAATATTTAACTAGGCTAAGCTAGGAGGAAAAGGGTAAGAAAATCTAATCTAGCCTCAGTGCGACGAGCAACCGATTCCTTGATCTTTAGTACACATCTTGGACTTCATGCATGACTACCACTGGGACTACCAAGCGTAGATTCTAGGTACGCCACTAGGATCGCAGATCCCAAATACACCACTAGGTTACCAAGCATAGATCCTAGCTACACCACTGGGCTACCAAGCAGTCACACTTAAATGCTCGTAATCAAGTCGTACTCGTTCTGCGTTCTAGGAGTTTAAGGATGAGAGAGAAAATAGTAAATAACATTAAATAAATAACAAATAAATAAATGACAAAGTGAATGCTACAATGATGAAGTAATCTTGATCTTTATTGCCGGTCATGTGCATGTCCAAGTATGGCACACTCGAATAAAGACACCATACAATTACAGTCACCACATTGTGGGCAGACATGGGAAAAAAATCTAACTCTAGAGGGATCAAACTACCAGAGCTTTGCTACTTTAAAACTGGGATCCCCAACAAGGGAGTGCCGCGTCTTATTTATAGATATGGCAGCAGACTGCGATATTGCGTACGCGATATCGCAGGGAAGATGCAATATCGCGTACACGATATCGCAGGGGATGCGATATCGCGGCGGACGTGATATCGCGACCTATGCGAATCGTGTCTCATCAGCCCCTTTTCTTGAAATGATAGGGATCCGTTATGTTCTTAACTGTTTGTTCTAATGTTAATCCTATATTAAGATGAAACTAGTTTTAAAGCTCTGTGAACCCATTTTCAATGGTGTCATATTAACTAGCAAATAGAAAGAGCATATGCTTGAACTAGGTAAAACTCATAGAAGCTCCATCCTTAATAGTTCATTATTAATATCACACAATGAGAATATATTTTAAAATCCTAGTTCCTCAGATTGACTTCAATTCCATGAGTGTATATGATCAATAGATCAAAATGTTCTAGGTTGTTAATTCAGCTTTAAAATTGTCCATTGAAAAAGGAAAATTTCATCAAAATGAATTTAATCTTTCTACAATTTCTATAGGAATTTTCTCAAAAATTTACTACTACTTAGGGCTTATTTTTCGCACACTAATACAGTGTGACTAATCTTAGCTCAATCTCATTGCTTGAGTATAGCTTTCACACAAAGGAATAAGATTGATATTTCATTGATAATATAGCTTTTGCACAATAGTTCTGAAGCTTCATTCATAATATAGCTCTTACCAAAAACTTGGATTAGGTCTTTGAAACTCAAAATCACAATTAGTACCTAAGCTTTTTATTCCTTTAATCATAGGCTTTGAACTATTCTAAGATACAAAGTTCCTTTCTTATGCTAATATCAAGCTAAATTAAAATTAGAAACCATCAATAGTTCGAATAATTTTTCTTTTAGTGAGTTTTAATGTCTTGAGGTATTGAGGATATTTTTGTTGATTCCCAAAATAAAATCTTAGAGTTTGATCTTGTTTCCATTTTAATTAGCCTAGTAGGGATAGAATATAACTCTAAGATAGAGAAATAAGCTCTGTTAACCTCATAAGATTGATTCAAGACTTGAATGAAAACCTCTGATTCTTAAATTGATCTCCATATAAGGATTACTAGTTTTATCTATAACAAAGTAATTTGCGTTAGTTAATTATCCATTCTTCATTGAGTAGAGATTAAAGAATCAAGCTTTGCTCCATTAATGGCTAAAATGTTATAATAGTAACTTGCTTGAAATTTATTAGACGCCATTATAGAGAAACATGTCCAAAAGGATGAGGAAGGTGATAAGGACATGGGGATTCCCATTTAGGAGATGGAGAATGAGTTTTGTAATATTTTGGAGGGTAGTAGTGATGTTGGAATGAGGAGTGACTGGAAGAGTCATGCAGAGACATGGGTTGTTGAACATAGTACCCATATGGATTTAGTTGTTTGTAAGGGTACTACTACCTTGGTGGTGGTATCCCCCATGATTGTGGTTGTTGCCATTGATGGTATTGCTCATATGGTTATGGTGGAGCTCCACGTGGATAACAAGCTTGTTGTTATTGGTGGAACTGCCTTGGATTACCTTGAGGATAAGTTAATCTTCTAGTTGCTTTCCTTCTTACTACTCTAGGATTCAAAGCGTACATCCCATACTCATGCAAGTGTGACATAATAGGGTAACATCCCTTAGGATTTTCATATTTCCAAATATCACATCCATCATCATCATCTGATTCTGACTTCACAACCTCTTCAACTGCAGCAACCTTGCCCTTATCCCTTTGGTAGGCATGTTTAGCTTCCTTCCTTTTCTTGTGATCATGGTCACTACCTTTGTCTTTGGATTCCTTTGCAATGCAATTTTTAGAGTAGTTTGGACTTTTTCATCCAAAGATTCCCACATCTTGTCCATCTTTGTCAAAATTTTGAAAATATATTTTTGAATCGATAAGGTTTTTCAGTGTAACATCTCATAAAGTGATGGGTCCCCCTCACTATCACAAAATCAAGCCTTTCTTTTTCTGATGGAAGGGTCTCAATTATATTCTTTAGCACTTTCCCATTTTCTTAATCCATCTTCTTCTTTTGCAACCTACTGAATCAACCTTTGAATCTAATGGGCTTGAAGTTCTAACAATCTCCCTTGGGCATATTTCCCCAAGGTTCTCCTCATTTTTAATTGAAGCCCATCTATGATATGACAAAGATATTTCTACTAAGAATAATCATGGCTAGGAAATTTGTGTAGAAGATAGTAATACCTGCCCATGGCTGCATCCAAGGGTTCATGTGTTCCTTGATGCCAACCTTGAATTTGCCTTCTCAAATTTAACACTTTGGAGTACATCTAATATTTAAGCAACTCAAGCATCGTACTTCATCTTTGAATTGATTCTAGCTCCAATGAGTGATACCAACTTTGTACTTCTTTTGTGAGTGTCTTGGGAAGTAGCTTAAGTTTTTTCTAGTTTTTCTCTATATTTTGCAAGGCACAAGCATCATGAAAGGCTTGGAGATGGGTTTGTGGATCTAAGTTATATCCCCCTCAAATCTCAGGATATTGTTCATATCCAACCTCTTGATTTTGCTATCTTTCACATGCTTGGTTAGGATTCTAACTACCTTTGTAATCTTTGACATGCTTTAAGTTGCCAGAAAAGGCTCATCATCATCATGATTTTGATGATGCCTATGATGTCCTTTACTACCCATTTGGTCATGTAGGAGCCTATGATCATTATCTCATTGTTCACCTCCATCATGGTTTTGTCCCTTGTAGTTTTGATTAGATTTAGAGAAGGAAGAAGAAGAAGTAGATGAAGAGGATGAAGAGAGAGGAGGACCACCACCACCATGGTGTCTACCACCTCCTTTTGGCTTGTCACGACCATGATCATTAGGTTTATCATCATCATGATGCTTACCTGAGCCCCTATCTTAACTTCCACTTTTGCCTAAACCTAAATTGTTGATAGTGGATTGTAAGTTCGAGTTCAAGCCTCCTTCACTAGAGTCAAGGGGTGGAGAATCTTCATGTTGAGAACCCCCAAAGGGAGGATCCTCATTGTCATTTTGATTCAGCAGGAATAAGGGGTTAGTGAACTGTTTCCCGTTTGTAGCTTCATGACGCTTCTCCTAGTGCTAATCTCATTTGTGTTGTGTTTCCATGGGATGGAAATATTGATAGTCATGGTCCTACATAACATATTTATCATGGAGATCCTGGAAACATAACCTCTTATAAGTTTGAAGAAGCATCCTAGGAATAGATCAGTTGAGAGGCAACACAATGTTGCCCTCCATATTTCTCCACTGTAGCTATTCATCCTAATGCAGGACGAAGGTAAAATTGGGTACAAACTCATCTGGGTGAGTGTACATCACTTTGGATTCTTGGGGCATAGGTGGTTTTGATTCATCATCCTTGTAAGAAGAAGACATTTTGGATTAAAAGAAAAATTTAGTGTGCTTTAATAATAATAATAAATTTTTTCTTCAAATGATTGTGACTTTAGGGTTTGTTCCAATGATTTTAAGTAATTTTTACTAAGTCCTAGATAGCACATGTATCAAATGTCAATGATGAGTGATGAGTAGACCATATGTCTAACCCTACAAATCACTAAGTGTTCACACATGATCCAGTCAAATTCCATGGACTTATACCCTTCTAAGTGCACAAGACTCTAGGAACTGAAACTAACTATTGCAATCATTGTCTTTCCAATTACACTTATGAAATGTAAAGGTATGGTTAAGTGTAATTGAGGCATATGATTTTTATCATTTTTTGTGTTTTATGTTCTAGGTTGCCTAAGAATAAAGAATGATGAATAAAGAAATTTCATTGCTAATTTAATCTAACTGACTATCATTTAACTAATCCTAGCATAATCATTCGTTCCCACTTGCTGTACACATCTTGAACATGTTTAATGCTAGGTTACCAAACATTAAGCATTACTAGGATTACCAAGTGCTAAGCATATGCTTAAAGTGATCATACTTATGTGCTTAATTAATTGCTATTTAATCTAGTTTAATCTAGCTCGATTTGGCTTAATTAATTATTTAATTACTTAAAGCATTAAAGGAAATTGCTTAAAATATTAAATGCATAAAGGAAATAATTAATCTAATTGAAAGTGTTGCAAGGTTTATCAGAAAGCTTGTCTTTATTATTGTACACAGTATTGTGCTCAAGAATAATAGTGCTCGAATAAAGATTCATATATGCTTTGACTCCTACTGCAGGCACTTAGAAAAATATTCTAACTTTTAGGAAAAAAAACTGCTAGAGCTTTGCTACAACTTATGAAAGGAATGTCAAAAATGCAGCTCATGAGTGCATATTTATAGGAAAAATATGGAGCCTCATTGACAAGTACACATCAACAAGTAAAATCCTATGTCGATGGTGTCATGTCGAAGGCATCCCATTGACACAACCAATCAAATGACTCATCAATTATGCTTCTTTTATTTATCATTATTTTAGAAAGAGTTGGATCTATTTATTAAAACATAGGTTTGAAGTATTTACAAGATTCATAGAATTCAAAGCTCTTGTTGAGAATTATTCAGGAAAGAAAATCAAAATTCTAAGAATCAACAATGGTGGTGAGCTTTTCTCAAATGAATTTAATGTTTTTTGTATACGAAGATAACCTTCACATTTAGAAGAATATGTCTTATTTACTAAAAATAATGGGTCATCAACATATGATGAGGCATGTTCATCTATGCAGAATGCAAAGTGGAAATAGGTAATGGATGTTGAAATGTCATTAATTCATAAAAATAAAACTTGGAAATTAACTAAGCTTCCATCAAAGAGAAGACCCATTGGAAATAAATGGGTGTACAAAATAAAATCTGAGAATCAATGCAAAGCACAACTTGTAGTGAAAGGATTTTCTTAAAGAGGATTGATTATGATGAAATCTTTTCTCCAGTAGTAAAATTAACATCCATAAGATCATTGTTGGCTCTCATAATTGTTTATGATGTTGAACTTGAATAAATGGATGTGAAAACAACATTCTTTAGTGGTGATCTTGATGAAGAAATATATATGCTTCAACCTGAAGAATAAGAAAGTAAAGGAAAAGAGCATATGATGTGTTGATTATTAAATTCACTATATAGGCTCAAACAAACACCAAGGACGTGGAATAAAAATTTTAATGACCACATGATAAATCTTGGCTTCATTAAAAGTGTAGAAGACTTTTGTATGTATGATAAAAATACAAGTGAAAATTATGTTGTCTTGCTACTATATGTCAATGACATGTTAATAGTAGGTAATAACACACATGATATTTAGGAGTTAAAACTTCATTTTTCTTCTCAATTTAAGATGAAAGATTGTGGTTGATGAATCATGGTTTGTCAGGTGTTAATACCGTACCCTTGATATCAAACCTTTGATATCGGACCCCTGATATTGGACCCTTGATATCAAACCCCTGATATTGGACCCTCGATATCAGATTTGCAATATTAGGTACATGATATCATGGCCTAGATAATGATATTGGATACATGATATCGTGATTCCTATGTAAGCCTATAAATACACCTATGGGTGCATAGGAGGGTTAGAGTCAGTGAGTATAGAAGTAGAGTCTTTTTGTTCATTTTTCAATTCATCTCAACTCTTTCCCTAGTGCATGCCCATAGTGTAATGATTGTAATTGTACTGAACCTTTATTCGAGTATGATGTAATTGGACATGCACATGACTGGCAATAAAGATCGAGATTACTTCATCATTGCAGCATTCGCTTAGTTTTAATTACTTAATTATTATTTTTATTTATTACTTTCTTAAAAAATATTTCTTTACCTTCCTTCACTATCCCTATTATTAAACATGAAATGAGTACGACTTAATCATGGGCATTTATGTGTGACTACTTGGTATCCTAGTAGCATATTTAGGAGTGCTCAAGTAATACACACTTGGTAATCCAAAAAGTAGTACGTGAGGTCCAAGATGTGTACGAATGATTAAGGATAGATGCTCATCACACTTAGGCTAGCTTAGACTTCATTTCCTATTGCTTGTTAATTTAATTTAGATTATTTTCCATTGCCTCTAGGAGTAGCACTAGTTTAGGACCACATCATACACCTCACTCTGGACTAAACCATATGTGACAAAGAAAATACTAGTCCAGGTGGAAAGACAATGAATTCCAATCAATGTGTAACTATCTAGATAGCACAACTAGCTCATTTGTGGAGTTTGATTGAATCATGCGTGAATGCTCATATTCATATGGTTGAGTGTAGGGGTACCTCGTCACTCATCATTGGCGCCGTTGCTGGGGATAGTGTTAGTTATTTAGATTAGTTACATCATTCAAGATCATTGTAAAAAAGCCTTGATGATATACCTTTTAGAAAGAAAGTAATCGCAAATAAGTCACACACAAATTCACAACAATGTCTCTCTCACAAGACTATGATAATGCAACAACTAGTAAGGTAATTCATTGGAGAACCAACAAATTATATGATGATGGAGACGAAGTTGAGAGTACTCAATCTTATGTAGGGGTCTCCTATGTACATAAATGAAGACAACATCATCCCAATTCATAATTTCATAACCTACCTAGTGACGACGAACCCCTGCTGGCCACTAAGAGCCTAATGCATATACAAGAGGCTGTTTGAATATCTTATAGGCATTGTAAGGAAGGCCATCTACCCAGGCTTGATTTAAACAACTTTCCCAAATTTTCAGGAGGCTATGATTTAGATCCACAACATTATTTACAAGCCTTCCATAATTCCTGTGTATGGAACAATATTGATAATGGATGGCAGAAACTTAAGCTCTTTCCTATAACACTCGTTGGCCAAGCAAAAGTATGGTATAGGTCCTTAAGACCAAAATCAATTTGATGTTGGCCGACAATGGTAGAACTCTTCAATGAAAGATATCAAACCTATGCAAGAGTGTTAGCCTTGAGGAAACAAATCCAAGAGTGGAAACAAGCACAACATGAAACCTTGGACATGGCCTTAGAAAGATACTATTTGTTGTTAAACAATTGCCTAGGCCATGGATTCTCTGAGAAAAGGCTAATGTATCATATCATGGATAGGCTTTGTAATGAAACAAGGAAGACCTTAGGGATGTATGCCCAAGGTCAACTCTACGAGCTACAAACCCATCAATTCCAAGAGCTCATTAAGTGGGTAGCAAAAGAAGAAGGAGAAATGACTAAGTGGGAGAATGTTGAAAGCTCTCAACAGGACCAAAATCTCGAATTAGCAAAGGTCCATGATCATGAAGAGGAGAAATCAAGTCACCTCAAGGAGGTGAAATCATCTTTGCCAATACTACAATCACTGGATGAAATTAAAACAAAGGTCAATGAGATGATAGAATGGATACATGAAAAATGTGGAGAATATGCCAACACTATTAGAGGTAGAACCATGATGAACCAAGATGTAGGACAGAACACCCTTAGACAATCAGAAAGAAGGGTTGAAGAGAATAAGAACACAACTACTAATCATATGTATCAATGTAACATTTTCCTATATGATCACCCCAAAGGTCAATGTCCAATCTTGTCACATTTACATGAGCATTGGGGAAGAATGTTACATTTAGAGTTCGTACAAAAATACTGTGTTTAATCACAGTGGAAAAAATCCCAGTCATGGGGGAGGCCATCCCAAAATTGATCACAACCTTCATATAATTTCAACCCAAGCACTTATCAGGTTCAGCATCCTGTATCCCCAACTAGGTCAACATCCTCTATCTCACCACATCGTTATCATTCTCCTAAATACTATCAACCCATGTCCTCTCCCACAAGATCACCACCTCATATTCCTTATACTTCTTCTTACCCTTAATATTTTCATCCTTCACCTCCTTCTACATCGCCACCAATAGTACCAAAAGGTTTTGTACCACAACATCAACCCACGAATGTTACTTGTGTTGCTACTATCAACCATAGTGGGAATCCTCCACAACGTCGAAGGTGTCCCTTCTTTAGACATGACCGTAGAAAGGGACAACATAGTTCTGAGACCATTACATCCTCCCACTCAGCACACTTCAACACTGTGGTGCATCTTTCTTCTCGAACCCAATGCCTCATGTTACCTTATTAGGGCCACCAATCAATACTCCAACAACTGTGCTACCAAATGAATATAGCCATGTAGGGAGACATATTGATCCTTGCATACCATCTTATGGTCAAGGGTGCCATAGTGGGGCAACTCTATATCAATTAAACTCATCTTCTAACTTGTCCCACTATGTCAACTTTAATATAGTGTGTGCACCCCAATTTGGGTACATTCCAACCAAGACATCAAAAGAAACCCAGTGGTTTGGATATGACCAGGTCCTAATATTTTCAAAATGCATGGATCCAACCCTTCCATTTATTAATTCTTGCTATGATCAAAAGTTTAGTTATGGGGGATATCCCCCATTCTAACAAACAAAATTAACAAATGTTTTTCCTTTTCTTTAATTTTACAATTTTTTGTTTTATCTTTTTATTGGTTGGTTCATCTTTTTATTTATTGTTTTATCTTTTTATATTTTTATGGTTAATCTCATCTATGAATAAAACACTCATGTGACTTGTTGGTTGAGGTGTTGTTCTATGCTATCAAGTCTCATGTGACTAATTACTTGGATAGTGAGCCCATCACATCCACCCACCCATTGTATTAATAAGAGGTTTTACTCTAGGTCTGATGATATTCTTGACATCATTAAAAATTAAAGTAATTTTGTGCTCATTATGCCCAAAGTGAAAAATGGACTAAGAGGGAATGGCTAGGGTGTGACATCAAGGGGACTTGTGGATTCTCTTTGGTGACATTTGTAGGAGTTATCATGCTCTTGGTTGTACTAAGATCCTTGTAGATTTAACAAAAAATGGAAGTAAGAGTAATAAAGAAACTCAATAAAAAAAAAAACCCCCCAATGCTATTGTAGGGGGTTCCACTAGAAAGACATGCACCCATGCTTGAGGGTAGGCGACTTCTCTAGATTACGCATCAAAAAAAAGAGAGAGAAAAAAGAGAAGAGAAAGAGAGTGTGCCAAAGCAGCCAAAAAAAAAAAAGAAACAAAAAGATCAAGACAAATGTGCTACACGGAAATTCTAAATCACTCCTCCCTTGCACAAAATGCCAAGTGATCGTACACCTTGCTGTCATGATGCTCTTATGGTTGTCCATCATGGGATGAAACAATGCGATGTCACTAATCGAAGGAATGGACTTGGTCTTGATTTTGGAGCAATGAGATAATGATGCATTAATTACACCCTACACTCAGGATTCATTGTGCCTTGGGTCAGTTACCTCATGTCCCAATCTTCGCAATCCCTTTTACAATTTACCTCATCTTACTATTCATGAATTTATGACTCGTGTTTTGTGTAGCATTGAATTCATACCTCATCATGGTGGTAGCTACATGTGTGTGTTTTGTGAAATTGGTGGGGATTATATTTGAACCTTTTAGTGGCTACAAACATTTTTAGGTATGGTTACATAAGGGCATCATAGGTAGGAACTTGCATTGGGGAGGACCCACTTGTGTAACCTTTGTAATTTGCACTTTTTGTACATCACCAAATCATTTTATACCCTTTGAGTACTTCATTGCCAAATCTATTCTTTCCTTTATCATCATTTTATCAAACGTTCCTCAAAACCATTACATGTCCTTTTATGTGTCACCTATACAAATAAGGTCCAACATTAACATTTTAGAGCAACTTCCTTAAAAAAATTTTTCTAACTCTAAAATCACACTAAGCAAAGAATTCAACATTTATTAAAGGCAAGGAGTAAGATATGAAATAATTGAACTTCTTTCAATAGCCTTACTAAGAATTGATCTTTGTGTGATTATAGATGGCCCCTAAAAGAGGACAACATGGAGGACCTTCTCAAGGTGCACCTAAATGCCCAAGGGGAGGTAGAGGCTAAGGACTTCATGTAGAACATGTGGAGCAGGAGGCTCAATCATTCAGCATCCATCAAGGAACTCCTATCATTGCACAATTTGGCCAAGAAAAAGGTGGAGAGGTTAGGGCTCAAGCCTATGAAGAGGAATGATGACTATTTGCAGCATGGCATGTCAAGGTCAATTAAGTGTTCCCGTAGTTGCCATGTCCATGGGAAGTTCTGACTCCATCAAACATTGGAACATCAACATGTATGGCTCATAATTCGTAGATAGAAGAGGAGGAACATCAAGTGCTTCTTCAATGATATCAATCTTAGAAGCTTGGAGTGTAGGACAAAGAAGAGGCACCCATGAGTTCCATAAGTTTTGCATTTTGTGTCTGTGTCCAAATTTTGTTTAATCCCACATTGTGACATGAAATAGTCCATGGTCACTCAACAATCTCATAGCTATCCCTTGTTTGTAATTGAATGAACTTGTTCCTCACTTTCTTTAACTTGAGGATGAGTTGTTATTAAGTTGTGGGGGTATGATGAATCATGGTTTGTCAGGTGCTAATATTGGACCCTTGATATTAGACCCTTGATATTGGACCCTCAATATTAGATCCACGATATTGCGGCTTGATTCCTGTGTAAGCCTATAAATACACCTTTGGGCGCACATGAAGGCTGGAGTTAGTAAGTATAGAAGTAGAGTCTTTTTGTTCATTTTTTAGTTCATCTCAACTCTTTCCCTAGTGCATGCCTGTAGTGTGATGATTTTAATTGTATGGAACCTTTATTCGAGTGTGACGTACTTGGACACGCACATGACTGGCAATAAAGATCGAGATTACTTCATCATTGCAGCATTCACTTAGTTTTAATTGCATAATTGTTATTGTTATTTATTACTTTCTTAATTAATATTTTTTTACCTTCCTTCACTATCCTTGTTGTTAAATGTGAAATAAGTACAACTTAATCACAAGCATTTAAGTGTGACTACTTGGCATCCTAGTAGTGTATCTAGGAGTGCTCAAGTAATACACACTTGGTAATCCCAGAAGTAGTACACAAGGTCCAAGATGTGTACGGATGATTAAGGACAGATGCTCATTGCACTTAGGGTAGCTTAGACTTCATTTCCTATTGCTTGTTAATTTAATTCAAATTATTTTCCATTGCCTCTAGGAGTAGCACTAGTTTAGGACCACATCATACACCTCACTCTAGACTAAACCATACATGACAAAGAAAATACTAGTCCAGGTGGGAAGACAGTGAACTACAATCAACGTGTAACTATCTAGATATGACAATTAGCCTATCTTCGAAGTTCAACCGGATTGTGCGTGAATGTTTTTATTCATATGGCTGAGTGTAGGGGTACCTTGCCACTCATTAGTGGTGCTACACAAAAAATTTTGGGCATGGAAATTAAAAGGGATAGGCCTAATAAAAGACTTTAGCTTGGACAGTCTACATATGTTGCAAATATTTTAAAAAGATATAATATGCATGATTGGAAGCTTGTGACTACACCATATGAAATTGGTATTAAACTTTTAGTTGAATAATTCTCAAACACAAGTGAAGAAAAAGAGCTCATGGTTAAAATTTCATATGCTAGTGCTATTGGTAGTTTGATATATGTAATGGTCTATACTAGACCTAATATTGCTTACATTGTTAGAAAACTTATCAGGGATATGTCTACTTCAAGGAAACAATACTAGATTGCGGTGAAGCATGTCTTCCAATATCTTCGTGGTTTCAAATTATGTGATCTATTATAAAAATGATTCTAATGGACTTCATGGCTTTGTTGATGCAGATTGGAATGGTGATATTGATCGTAGGAAATCTACTAGTGGACATATGTTTAATGTTTTTGGTGGTGTGGTTTCTTGGAAAAGTCAGAAACAATCTTGTGTTGCTTAGTCTAGCATTGAAGCTGAATATGTTGTTGCTAACTTGGCATGCATAGAGGCTATATGGCTTCAAAGGCTAATAGCTAAACTTCACATCACTCAAACTTCGATTAATATTGGCTGTGATAGTCAAAGTGCCATAAGCGTATCCAAGAATCCAACCTTTCATGCACGAACGAAGCACATTGAAATACAGTATCACTATATATGGAAGGAAGTTAAAAAGCAAATGATTCTTCTAAATAAAATATCTACTAAAGAAAATCCTGTATAGGCACTCACCAAATCAACTCTTGTTGAAAAGTTTCTCTAGTGATGATTAGCATTTGGTCTTCTTTCGACCTAATTTCCTAAAAATGGTCTGGATTGCTCTTCAAAGTAGCTTTACCTTTAAGAGAGAGAATTGTAAGGTGGATGAAGGCAAATCTACCTTGATTTTCTTTGGATATTTAGGCCTTGTTATATTCTTATCTATTTTATATTTGGTCTTGTACCTATCCTCACCAAAATAAACTACCTTATCCTTTTTATTTTTTGGGTTTATTTTGTAACCCAAGTAATATATAAGGAGCTCTAAGGGAGCATCCTTGATATAACAATATAACATAACAATGGGCAATGCCTAAGTTGTAATCTTCCCCTACAATTCTTCTCAATTGTTCTCATTGATTTTCTCTGCGCTTCAATCTTGAAGCTGTGTTGGTACTAACAATCCAAGACTTGATTTTCTGCTAGGGTTTTTTACCTTAAAGGTTTTCCCTAGGGTAACTTNAACATCTTTTGTCAATCCTTCTTACTAACTACACCACATACCTCTCATGAATAGTAAAGTATTAGGTTAACTATATATTTTGAAGGTACATAGAATAATAGGTTATTTATCCTCTTCCTCCCAAATGGTGATGGTAAATAAATGGATATGTTGTCGATGCTTTGACATTAACATGAAATGGGCAATAAAAAGAGGTGTTATGCATTAATGTGGAAGATATCCACTTATTTGCAAGATAAAACTGAATTTTAATTACACTGAGTAGATCACCATTTGACGAAAAGTTATAAAAAGAAAAAACACCTATGATCTTTTACACACTTTCCCTCTATATGACCTAACTCAAGCAAGAAAAAATGTTGTATGTTTGAATTAGAGTTAAAACATTATTATATTCTTTATGGTATATAATTCCCCATTGTTCTTTATTTTTGGTTTAGTCCTGTGTCCATTCTACCATATTCTCANAAAGCATCGACAACATATCCATTTATTTACCATCACCATTTGGGAGGAAGAGGATAAATAACCTATTATTCTATGTACCTTCAAAATATATAGTTAACCTAATACTTTACTATTCATGAGAGGTATGTGGTGTAGTTAGTAAGAAGGATTGACAAAAGATGTTATTAGTTGGAACATGAGTTACATGTTTTTCTTTTTTTACAGCTATTTATTTGAGACGGAGACTTGGTTTTAATGTCTTGATCAATTTCATGAAAATGTAATATCTGTCCAATAAAAAGATCCTCAGACATCATAAAACTTCATTTCATTTAAATTCATATTCCTTTTTAATTCTGAAGTGTCCACGAAGAATCCCTCAGAAAACCTAATATAACCCTGTAACCAGTGTAACAGTGTAATGTTTATTTTAAGCTTCCATGAAAAGCAACTATAACAACACCATACAGAACAGGAATGGGGTAATCAGGGAATTACGGACCATGATCCAGGAGTATCAGAAGTGGAGGGTGTAGAACTTGAGATGGAACTTAAGAGTATACAGGGAAGTGATGTTAATGTATAACAGAGATACGTCTGCAGTGCCGGTGGCAAAGCTGAAGACACCGGTGCCACCGACGATGGATACGGCGCGAACAGGAATATCCTGGCGATCAGAGCCCAAGATCTGGATGGTGGAGCCATTGAAGTTGCGGTCGTGAAAGATGAAGGAAACCGACAAAAAGAAGTTATTTCCGGCGATAGCAGCGTTGGCATAGATGCCCTGCAAGCGGCCCACGGAGGTGGTGTTGGGGGTAGAGCCTTCGGTGATGAGGCCGTCCCAGACGATGATGGTGCCGAATCTACTTCCCTCAGAGTTGGTGCCGTTTAAGCCGGCCACATTGACCTCGCCCTTGTCCGGCCCCTCGGTCATGTTCACGTGCACGTACACCGTCATGTCATACCGCGTTGCCCAGGGAGGGCATTGCAATGCCTCGGGCAGCAATGCCTGAGCCTCAGCCTGAGCCGAGGCCGTGGGCTTTACTGCCCAAGCCAGTGGCGCACTCACCATAACCATAACCATAACCATCACCATGGTAACTTGCATGCTGGCCCTCAAATTAAGAGCCATGTAAGTTCCCTCTTTTAGGATTGGGTGAAGATTTGAAGGGTGTGATGAGATATTAGTGTTAGGCTTGTTGGTGGGTTTGCTTGCATGCAGTGGTGGGTATTTATAAGGATAGGGTGTGGATTCATGAGGGTGATCATGAGTTTGCTTTCAAAGGAGCATGGACCCATTAACCTAAATTCGAGGCTTATCTTACTGAATATTGATTAAGGTGAATGCATTTGAGTTTTCATCCTATTTGGTTTTATTCTAGGACACGCTATTCCAGATACGTTTCGAACTGAAATCTTAAACCACTTTTGAAACCTACCGTAAAATATGTGAACATTTTCGTCATTGACCAGATATGCCGTTGCTTCCTATGTTGTGCAGCGTATTCAAGCACTCTCATCGTCGTTGCCACAAATTGAAGCCAAACCAAGAAGTTTACGTTTCCATGCTACCGTTTTACGTTAACTAATCCAGACGTTTTGAAAAGTCACACCAAGTTTGCGGTTTTTCTTTTCCTGAAATGATGCCGCGTGTGGGCACAAAATTTAGTCCATAATTAACGTAATGACCTCCACTCTCAGTGTACGATCATGATTTCCTACGTGTACGTTGAATTTAGTATATAGGCGGGTTGCATTGGAACCGTTTTTTCCACCCATCATTAGAAAAAATTAGAGCACTTTGAAAAACAGTTTATGATACTTGGAAAAAATTAGAGCACTTTGAAAAACAGTTCATGATACTTGTATTTCAAGTAAAAATGCAGATTTGATATGTTATTTTGAAAAGTAAATTTACTTTCTTTTGAAGTTAAAGTTCTTTGTCAATTTATTGCTTAAAAGAGTAACTTAAGTCACATGGAGGAAGTTAGTTATGCTAAAGAGATAATGAATGCTACACAAGAAAATAGATGGTTGCATCAACAAAAATTATGGCTTTGGTCATGTAAATGGAGGATCTTTCTTTAAATAAAAAGGCTCTTTTGGATGACTATAAATGAACAAGTCTTGGCTAAAGTGTGATTGAACATGTTAAGAAAAAACATTTTAATTTACATTCAAGTTAAGGAGGTTTGTTATGTAGTACTCAAAAGTATCTATTTTAGCTATTCCTATTCATTTAAGGAATCAAATTGCTAGAATAAGAATAAGCTCTCATCATCTCCTTGTTGATACAGTTCATTGGATCAATTTATAGAGAGAAGAGTGTATTTGTAGACTATGTAAACAAAGCATAGAGGATGAAGAATGTATCTTTTTATTTTGCCCATATTTGGCTCAAATTCAAATTAATTATAATAATAATTGTA
Organism: Gnetum montanum; assembly: GCA_015680685.1. Lineage (NCBI taxonomy): Eukaryota > Viridiplantae > Streptophyta > Gnetopsida > Gnetales > Gnetaceae > Gnetum > Gnetum montanum. Next base: position 184,111 of record MNCI01036334.1, on the reverse strand, counting down.
ACCTACTAATTGTTTTCTTGTTTTCTTTCAAATTGATCCTGTCACCTTAGGGAATTATATCAATGACATTTTCAACGTTATTCGAAAATGTGTTAAGAGTTTGTAACTAGACCTAATAAAATAACAAAAATAAATTTTGATTTTTGAATGCACTTTTGAACATTGCATTCCATATAGAATTTGCAATATCCTTGCCAGCTTGCAAAGCCAGCCTTGCAGTGTGTGATATAGGTCACCAAGGATAGGTAAATTTATTTATTGTTACTAATAGAGGTTCCATTGGTTTTGACTAGTGGGATTATACCATATAGAATGTGATGTGATCCGGTTGTAAGCTTCGAAAACGATGTTGAGTGGATTGCTAAGAACACTCATGTATATTATTACACTCATTAAATGTAAAAGTGATTATAATACATATGATACAAATGAAAACTTGTGTTTTCACGGTGGAAGATAAAGAAAATATTTATCATTTTATATTTTATAATTTTTATGTATTTTATAATTATAAGAAACAAAAAAAAAACATAAATGCACATGTATGGCAATCCCTCTGAGGAATAGGTGCAATGCATGTGTTGCAATCCCTCTTATCGACAGGTGCAACACCACACATGAGATACAATAAATTGTCTTTTAGTCACAACCTTGATGTCCCAACACCATGTTGTATAGTTATGACCTCTTTGGATAAAGAATGAATCTTCATAGCTTAATGAAACAAGAATTAAACAAATATTTTTAGTGATGAAGTGTCATTAAGTCGATGCGTCGACGAGGTCGCATATATGGGGCCGCGTATATGTGGTTGGGTCGACGCGGGCCCGTCGACATAGCCCTCCATGCGTGGATGTGGCCCTATTTACGCGAAGCCTATTCTAACCTATAAATAAGAGGGCCTTCTGCCTCATTTAGGTACCTTTCAGTTAGTTGTAGCGAAGCTCTTGCAGTTTGTTCCTGTAAGAGATAGAATATTTTCCAAGTGCCCACAGCAAGTGTAAGAAAAGTGATTAGCTCTTTATTTGAGCGTTGATGTATCTGAGCCCATTGGCGTGACGACAATAAAGATGAACTATTCAAGCATTCCTTGTAGCATTTGGACTTAGCTATTTTATGCATTCAATAGTTTAATATGTTTATGCTTTGTTAATTACTTAAGTTTCTGTTATTGTTATTTTAATCGCTATCGCTCATTCGTAGTTCGTAAAGGCCATAAGTATGACCATCTCGAACGTAAATCAAACACTTGGTAAACCCAGTGAAGCTTAATGTCTGGTAACCCAAAAGTGTTAGGAGATGCTTAGAACATGCTTAGAAGATGGGATCGGATACTTATGTTAGGAATAATTAGAGTACAAGCTAGGTTAATTATAGATTAGATAATAGTTTATTCCTTACTTTTCATACCTTAATTAGCCGCCAAAAGATAAGCAAAAAGCTATAAAAATCATTAGCCTTAGCCTCACTTAACCATCGTAAACAGAACCTCACAAGTCAGATCAGGAGGACAATGATCGTTCTAACCCAAGGTTTCACTAGTTAGAGTCTGGTGTATGTTAAGTGCTTACAGTCTACAGAATTCGACTGAGTCATGTGTGAACGCCCGTAATTAGTATGGTTGGGTGTAGGGGTACCTAGCCGCTCATCATTGGTGCCATTTCTGGGGAATGGTCCAAAATTTAGCTCTTGGAGGACCGTCCGTTGCACCTCGTGTGGCATGATAACATCAAGGCAGGCTTGGGTTAGGGTGACTTCAAGCCATGGTGCTATCCAAGGAGTCTCATCCCCTTGTGATTGCTCGCTGGGAATCTCCTCTTCAGGAATCTGATGGATAGATTCCACATCAGGTCCTTCACGGAGGGGCCCAATTGCATGAGAGCCCTCTGCATGCTCTGGTGGTTGCACTCCTCATCCCATTCCCATGTGTGGGCACTTGTCCCTTGGTTGTGATGGTCCTTTGTCCCTTGGGTGCCTCGGTTTGGATGCCATTTGCAATCAAACATAACCACCGTTAGACTGTTCATAAGTAGCTTACGATGGTCCGTATGCACCTTCTCAGTTTGACCAAGTTTTTTGTTGGCACAAGCACACCTTCAAGTCTTCCAGAGTTTTAATTTATGGGTTAGAGCTAAATTTTTCGTAATTAACCAACTAATTAATTTACCAAGTGGGTTTATGTTCAATTTGGTCGTCACTAGGTTAAACTAGACATTTACCCAGTGATGCTTAACCAACTTATTAACATTTTATTTACATTCAACCTTGCATGGTGTGGTTCTCACTGAAAAATTCAAAAAAAAAAAAACGAGAACAAAGAGAAGAAAAAGAAGAAACAAAAAAAAGACAAAAGAAACGAAATAAACATGAGGATTCAAAGCACACCCCTTGGTTGAACGCATGCGAACACGCATGGGTCTTTGCATGGTGTGGTTTCCCCCAAAAAGAAAACAAAAAAATCACTATGTGGGAATTCAAAGCACACCCCTTAGACTGCCTCTCACGGGCCACAAGTAATAGTTATGGGACTCTCGTGGTCCACTCTAGCTTCATTTCATTTCACTTCCTTCCTCTCATGTTTTTGGAGTGGTGGTTCTTTGTGGATGCATTCCTTCTTCCTTAGGGGATGGCCGAGGCTTCATCTATTGCTGCGATGTCACTGCATGTGGATGGTTTTGGATCTGGCCTCAGGAATGGTTCTACCGGGTCACTTAACCACAACTTCACATGGGGTTTCATGTGACCGACACTTGGAATGCCCATTCTCTCATCTCTCTTTATTCCCATTTCTCTCCATACTCACCTCATTGCTAGTTTTATGTTTTGTGAGTTCGTCATGATTTTTGTGGGCTTCTCATGCCTTGGCGGGATCTCTTGGGTAGGCATCTTAACTGGCTAACACCATTCCTTGGCCCCGAGGCCCATGGAACCCGGTGTTGAGGATATGCATAGGCTACGAAGGCTATTTCTTGCTATGGGGAGGACCCACCTACATATTCTTGATCCCACTTGTTAAGTCTCCCATTCGATGGATTTCGTAGTTGATTATTTTTAGGATCCCATCGCTCAATTTCTTCCCAGTAGAGTTCTTTTGAGTTCCATTCTCCTATTTTTGTCTCTTTTTTGAGCCCAATTACCTTCCTCATGTCCTTAGCCATGTCCAAGCCTCTCATGCGCTTCAATCACCCCAATTTGGCATTTCAAATTCATCATTTTAGGCTTTTTTCGGATTGGTCAATGGGTAAACACCCCTGTGTATATGGGGCCCTGTATACGTAGTGCTTGTGTATACGTGGCCTCTTCAATGTAGCACCTAATCCCTATATATAGGACCACTGCGCTTCACATTTTCATCATTTGAGCTTCAAATTGAGGAGAGATTTTGCCATTTTTTCTACCTAACCTTTCCCAATGCACCTACATTCCATCGTGAGTCCACATCAACCGATCCTTGCCCTTTTAAGCAACCG
>MNCI01036334.1:155899-180594 GCA_015680685.1 Gnetum montanum | reverse complement strand
GGGGGGGGTGGTGCCTAGGCATAATTAATTAATTAGTTGGTTAATTACAAGAACTTTGGCTCTAATCCATAAATTAACACTCCAGAAGACTTAAAGGTGTGCCTATGCCAACAACATAACTTGGTCAAACTGAGAAGGTGTATATGGACCATCTTAAGCTACTTATGAACGGTCTAACATGTGGTTATGTTTGATTGCATATGGCACATAAACCAAGGCATCCAAGGGGCGAAGGACTGTCACAACCAAGGGACAAGCACTGATGCACGGGAAGGGGACGAGGAGTGCAACCGCCAGAGCATGTGAAGGGCTCTCATGCAACTGGGCCCCTCTGTGAAGCACCTGACGTGGAATCTGTCCATCAGATTCTCGAAGAGGAGATTCCTGGCGAGCAATCGCAATGGGATGAGACTCCTAGGATAGCACCATAGCTTGAGGTCACCCTGACCCAAGCCTGCCTTAATGCTATCATGCCACGTGAGGTGCAACAGATGGTCCTCCAAGAACTAAATTTTGGACCATTCCTTGAGAATGCTCTAGAAGAAGTGAGGCTCCAGCTGTGGAACTCTCCGATGTGGCTAATTATCACAACTAGTGGTGAATGGTACTTAGGAGAAACTTATCTCTTCTAGATGAATCAGCAACTAGGGTCTAGAGTAAGAATCAAAGACGTTTATGTCTCTTACTCTTCGAAGGTGATAGCGCAGGCTCTAGGGTTGCCCGAGACCAGGGAAAATGTGGTGGAAATCCCAAAGCAGGCCAATCTAGAGGTAAAGGCGGAATGGACCAAATGGTGCTATGGGATAGAGTGCAAGGAATTTGGCTTCCTAACCATGGTGGAGAGAGTGTACTCAAAGATTGTGTCTTACCACCTAAACCCAACGGTAAGACCTAGTAAAATCATAGCCTTCTCAAATCGTGTGTGTGCTGCCTTGAGTGGGAAATTCCCAATGAGTCTTCCATAGCTGCTATTTTTGGAGATTGAAAAGAGGTTCACTGAGAATGAACATGGAAGACAAGCTTTCCCCTTTCCCTACCTAATCTGAAAGTTGTGCAAACGGGCAGGGATAGCATGATACTCCAACGATGTAATCCAGCATGCCCTGACTGCCTCCTAGTGGGACTTGATAAGGATAGAACTTCTGCCACCAGATAGATAGAGGAGGAGTAGCAACCACCTCTACCACATGCACAAACAATGCATCCGAGCTTGCAAACCATGGCAGAATACATCTATGAGATCTAGGAAATGCTCTTGAGCCAACAAGAGCAATCTGGCAAGACTAATGAAGGAGAAGACCCTTCAATCTATCACCTTGCCATGAGCCACCTAGAGAAAGTGGCTCAATCAGTTATCTTGCTTGAAAGGGCAAGGCCGATATTCTCCGCTACCCGAGCACAAGTGCCAACTAGAATAGATCCAAGCATACGAGAGGTAACAATATCAACCCAACAGTTATTCCCTAAAATTTCAGGGAATGCTACTACCTTCTTAGTACGCTTGGAAGATGGTGAAGGGGTGAAGGTTCTGGTGATGCAACACCAGGGATAGGAGGTTGCGGCCGAAGTGATTGTTGACATAATTGCTATGGCTCTCAATGCACTGGCAACACCTGTACACGTTCATGGACTACAAGATGTACAGGTGTCTGCCGGAACTTCGCGTAGCAAGATTGATGTAGCCCAACATGAGGAGTTGTTGGCCCAACTGGTGGAAACTAGGAAACTACTTCCAGATTTCTTCGACCTTTTGGACAACATTATTGTAACCCAGTCGAAGTTGCTTTTGGCAAGGGGCAAGAGCCTTGTTTTGGAAGGGCAACTTGAAGCTGCTTAAGCCGCTTGTCAGTGCTTGGCAATGGAGGTAGCCCAATTAAGAGCTCAACTTGTTGATCTAGCCATCCTCAACCAAAAAATCACCAGAGATGAAGCTTTTCAATAGCTTCAACTTAAACTTCAGGTGATCAAGGATGTGCGAGAGACAACGATCTTTGACAAGTCCTCGGCAGACGTTTGAGCATATCACTTAGACAAGGACTTGGTGGAGGTTCACTAGGAGAACGTGCGACTGACCGTGGAGGTTCATCGCCTATGCAATGTTGGTGCAAAGAACGAACACATGAAAAATTTTATCCACCAGCAGTAGGAAGAACTAGCCATGGTGAATGTTGATGTAAGAAGGTTGGTTGCTGAGAATCGGAATTTATCAATGGAGGAGAATCAAGCATTGCGACAGAAGTCTACAATTGAAATCACCACTTGGAAAAATGACGCCTTGAAATTTGAAAACATCAAAAATCATTATAGGGACCAAGTGGGATTGCAGAAGGAAGTGAACGAAAAGCATATCCAAGTCGCAAAGGCCAAAATGAACCAAGCGCTCCAGCAGCTCTGAGAGGGAGGTGAAGTATGGCAACCTATCTTTGATGGGTTGAATGACTACAATCAAGCTGAAATCTACCTTAAGAAGCTGCATATTGAGGAGATGAAAGAATACATAGAGCTTGCCAACCTTCGATATGAAAACCTAGCTATGCTCATAGCTGGGAGACCATGGTCAAAGTTAGAAAAGCAAGTGGCTGCCTCGTATTCCCTATACAAGGGTGAGTTCCAGGCACATAAGGCAACAAAGCAAAAGCTGAAAATGGAAAATGTGGAACTCAAGGTTCTCCGCAAAAGCTTTGAAGGACAATGTATGGTCGCTAAGGACCTGACCCGTAGAATGAATGACTACCAGCGGCTGTGGGCATCAATCCGAGTGTTCAACATTGAACGAAAGTAATTCGTAGCCTGGTTTGTCAACCTCAAAGAACTCTTCTTGGAATTGCCATGTCCTTGGGAAGTTCCAATTCTAGCACACATTGGAGAAGCTGTTTGGATTGTGAACAACCCCAGAAGCAAAGAAGAAAAGATGAGGGCTCTCTTGGAGGCTTTCTAGCTACCTCCAGAAGTTGCAGCTACTACAGGGCAACTGTCATTTGTGCCACCACCAACGCATGGGCCAGAGGTTGGAGAAGGTCTGTCAGAACCACCGCCCCTAGGAATGGTGTGATCTTCTCCAGAAATTTTTTGCATCATCCTACACAGCAGAGGCTCTAGGACGAGCGAGGTGTTCAATTTTGTCTCTAAAAACTACCATTTTTGTAATTTGTCCTTCTCTGTAACTTGGGCACTTGGTCAAATTCATGTTGTGTCATGTGTGCATCATGTGTGTGTTTAGTTATGTGTGTTATAAATAAGAATTCATACCTTCCAAATTGTAGAGTAACTTAAGGACAAGTTTTTACTCACTCGTGGGGGTATGATGAAGTGACATTAAGTTGATGCATCGACTAGGCTACGTATATGGGGCCGTGTATACGCGGTCGTGTCGACGTGGGCCCATCGATGTAGCCTTCCATGCATTGATGTGGCCCCGTTTATGCAGAGCCTATTCTGGCCTATAAATAAGAGAGCCTTTCGCCTCATTTAGGTACCTTTTAGTTAGTTGTAGTGAAGCTCTTGAAGTTTGTTCCTTCAGAAGATAGAATATTTTCCAAGTGCCCACAGCAGGTGTAAGAAAAGTGATCAGCTCTTTATTTGAGCGTTGATGTATCTGAGCCCATTGGCATGATGGCAATAAAGATGAACTATTCAAGAATTCCTTTCAGCATTTGGACTTAGCTATTTTATGCGTTCAGTAGTTTAATATGTTTATGCTTTGTTAATTACTTAAGTTTCTGTAATTTTTATTTTAATTGCTATCACTCATTCGTAGTTCGTAAAGGTCATAAGTACGACCATCTTGAACATAAATCAAACTCTTGGTAAACCCAGTAATGCTTAACATCTGGTAACCCAGAAGTGTTAGGAGATGCTCAGAACGTGCTCAGAAGATGGGATTGGATACGTATGCTAGGAATAGTTAGAGTACAAGCTAGGATAATTAGAGATTAGATAATATTTTATTCCTTACTTTTCATACCTTAATTAGCTGCCAAAAGATAAGTAAAAAGCTATAAAAATCATTAGCCTTAGTCTCACTTAACCATCATAAACAGAACCTCACAAGTGAGATTAGGAGGACAACGACCGTTCTAACCCAAGGTTTCACTGGTTAGAGTCTAGTGTATGTTAAGTTCTTACAGTCTACGGAATTCGACCGAGTCGCGTGTGAATGCCTGTGATTCATATGGTTGGGCATAGGGGTACCTAGCCACTCATCACTTAGGTTATATTGACACGACCCCATCAACGCGGTTGCATCAATGCATGGTTTGATGCATTGATGTGACCTTGTTGACGCAGTGTGTATCTTTGCCTATAAATGCATTTATGGCATTGATTCATTAGTTTCTTAGCGAAGCTCTTACATTGTATTTGTTTGATAGTTAGAATATTTTCTAAGTGCCCATAGTAGGGGTGAGAACTGTACGGATATTTATTTGAACACTAATGTACTTGAGCACCTTGGTGTGACTAGTAGTAAATATGAGCTTTCTTCACATACCTTGCATCATTTGAAAATAGCTTAATGTTTACTTTAAACACATTTATTATTTGAGAAATTTAACTTTAATGCATCAAATTAATTAATTAAATAGTGATTAATTAAAGCACATAAGTACGACCATTTTGAGCATGTGTTAATGTTTGGTAATCCTAGTAGCGCTTAATGCTTGGTAACCAAGTAACGTTGCAATGTTGTTCAGGATGTGTACAGTAAATGAGAACAGATGCTTATGTTAGGAATAGTTAAGATAATAATTAGTTACTCGATTAGTTAAATATTTAATTACTTTAGTTTTTAGCACTTAGGTGATTTAAACAATAAAACATAAAATGATAAAAATCATATGTCTTAGTTACACTTAACCATACACTTGCACTTCATAAGTTAGACTAAGAAGACAACGATCATGTCCTTGACATTCACTACCTAGACCTAGTGTACTTAAAGAGCTAAATTCTATGGAATTCAATCTGATGACTTAGTGAATGCTAGTGATTCGTATGGTTGGACGTAGTGTATACTCGTTGCTCATCATTAGTGTCATTATTGGGGACTTTAGTTGGCTACATGCACTATCTAGGAGTGAGTGAAATTATTTAAGATGTTGTAATAAATCTTAAAATCACAAAATTATTAAAAATAATAGGAAGAGCACACTCTTTTTCTTTTCAACTAAAATGTCTTCTCACAAGGTTGATTCTCTACCACCATTTGAGCATACATCCAATCAACAAAGGTGTGAAGGGTCAAAACTACCAGTGCCCAAATAATGTAGAGTGATATATACTCATCCCAATGAGTATGTACCAAACTTCACCTTCATCTTGTATTAGGATGAATAGCTATGATGGAGGAACATGGAGGACAACATTGTGCTATCGCCTGATCGATCGGTTCCTACAATGCTGTTCCAAACTCTCATGAGGTTGGGCATCTAGGGGATTAATGCTAAATGTTATGCAAGACCATGATTATCATCCCACCAAGCATAATGCAAGAAAGATCGATAATAAGAGATGTGTTATGAAGCATTAAAGGGGAAACAGTTCACAAACCCATTGTTCCTACTAGGCCAAAAAGAAGGAGTGGATCCCTTTTCTAGGGGTTCTTAATTCATTGACTCTCTTCCCCTTGTCTTTGATGAGGGATGAGCCAAAAATTATAGTCCACTATAAACAATCTTTGTTCGGGTTAGAATGGGTTCCATAACCATGGTGGCTCCAAAGATGGAGGTCAAGATAGGAACATGAGCAAGCATCGTGATGATGAAAATCATGAGGATTGTGGCTATGACTAAGGAAAAGGGAATAATAGGCATTGTGCTAGTGCTAGGTCTCCTTCCTCTTCACCTTTGACATCCTCATCTTCTTCCTCCTCTAGCTCTAACTAAAGTCATAGAGGACATTACCATGATGGAGGTGACTGATGGGACAGAGATGATCATAGGGCTTGCCAAACCAATAGAGACCAAGAGCATGGGCAATCAAGGAAGGCTTGCCATCATGAAAGAAGGGATAGCAAAGGATGTCATAGGAATCATGACCATCACAGAGGTTATGACTATGATGAGCCTTTTCTTGTAACTAAAAATATGTTAAATATTGCAAAGGTTGTGAGAATCCCAACGACGCATGTGAAAGATAGCATAATTAAAAGGTTGGATATGAACAATATACCCAAGTTCAAAGAGGACTATAACTTAGAACTATAGAATCATCTTTAGGCATTTCATGATGCTTGTGCCTTGCAAAATGTTGAAAACAAATGGCAAAAATTGAAGTTGTTCACAAGGACACTCATTAAAGAAGCTGAAAGTTGGTACCAGTCCTTAGAATTGGAATTAATTAGGCAATGGAGTATGATGCTTGAACTCTTCAATGATAAGTATCAAATGTACTCTTAAGTGTTCAATCTGATAAAGCAAATCCAAGGGTGGAGAAAAGGAACACATGAATCCTTGGATGTAGTCATGGGTAGATATTACTCTCTATTGCACAGGTGCTTAGGCCATGGATTTTCTCAAAGGGAGTAGCTCTTCCATATAATAAATGGGCTCCAAATAGAAATAAGGAAAACTCTTGGGGTCTATTCCCAAGGGAGAATTTTAGAGATTACATCCCATCTAGATCTAAAGGCTTATTGAGCAAGTGGCCAAAGAAGAATGTGAGTTGTGAAAAAAGGAAAGTGCGGAGGAGTTTCAACTGAGATCCTTGCATCTAAAAAAGGAAAGTCTAGTTTTATGACAATGAGGAGGAGAAACCACTTGATGAACTAGTACAATGTAAAACCTTGTCAATTCAAAAATCTATTTTTGAAATATTGGCCAAGGTAGACAAAATGTAGGATTCTTTGAACAAAAAATTCCAAACTACTTTTAAAATTGCTAAAGCATTCAAAGAGTAAGGTAGTGGTTGTGATTGAAGGAGAATAAAAGAAGACAAACGTGCCCACCAAAGGGGTAAGGGCAAAGTTGCTACCAATGAAGAGGTTGTGGAGTCTAAAATAGATGATGATGGTAAGTGTGACATCAGACAATATGAACATACTAAGGGATGATGCCCTGTTGTGTCACACTTACAAGAGTCTGGAGTATACACATTAAATCCAAGATTGGCAAGAAGGCAAGCACCCAAGAGGTTGTCTTATCCTTAAGGAAACTACAGGCAGTTCCATCAACAGTAAGCCTACTATCTGAGTGGAGCTCCACCCCAACCTCATGAGTAGTACCAGCAATGGCAACACCCATAGTCATGGGGGATGCCACCACCAAGGTAGCAGTATCCTATCGGTAGCCAGATCCCTATGGGTACTACATTTAGCAACTAACTTCTCCATGTGACTCTTCTAGTCATGCATCATTATAGCACCACTACTACTCTCTTGAATATTACAAAGCTTAATCTCCAAAAGGGGAATCCCCATTTCCATTTTATCCTTCTCATCCTTCTACACCTGTACCTCTACCCTCAACTCAACTACCACTAGCTCCTTCCATGCATGGTGAAATTCTTGCCTAACCATAGTAAAGAAACACCATGAGGGCTATTAACTTACAACTAGCTCCTTAGCTGATTGGTTTGGAGAACAAACCTTGAAAAAGACCTTTCCTCTAAACTAGCAGTCCTTCTAAACCCTCATCTACACCTATAGTGGATGACCCTGTTTCTCCTACCTCCTCTGCAATCTCATTTGAGGTCCCTTCAAACCAAACACCTTCCAAAGTGCATACCATGATGTTGACCCATGCTGTCATAGATTAGATAAAGGCTAGCCACCATCCTAGGAATCCCCTCATTTACTTGAAAATTGCTCAGAATGAGCCTTTCAGGGCTCTTCTGGACTCAAGTTCTGATGTGAATTTGATTTCCTATGAAATGTACAAAGCCTGGAACCTCTCTCCACTTAAGAAGAGTAGCATTCATCTTGAGCTAGTAGATTAGTCCATCACTATCCTTTTGGGACTATTGCTGGACATTGTAACCACCATTTGTGGATGGTCTTATCCTACCAACTTCATGGTAATCTATGTTGATAACTGTAAGGGGAGCTTCCCAACCATCATGGGAAGAGCTTGGTTGAGCACCATTGATGCATGATTGGGTAGTCGAGACCTCTCCTTGTAAATTTTCAAGGAAAATGAATTTGAAAAGATAGAGAGGAATAACATTCCATGCATCATGTACGATATATGATGCAACTGTGTGTAGAAATTATGATCTGTAAAAAGCACATCTATCATAGCTTGTAGAAAGTATGTTGATGTGATAGAAATTCAAAGGTGCTTGTATGCAACAATCACAAAATAGGAGGGTACTTAATGGCTAATAGCTAATGCAAAGTGTAGTTCAATAATATGCATGGAACTAACTGAGATTCTAATGAGTGTCTACATTGAAGGCATGAATGAACTGGAGTAAGTTCATCACCAACTCTCTGATGATAAATTTAATGAAACCAACTAGGGAGAGTTAGAGATCCTTGAAATCTTTAAATAGGATCCCCTTGAGTTGAAACAATTATTAACTACAATGAAATATGTCTTTATTAACAATGGAAAGCTAGGTATTATCAATGCCAACCTTCCTCTTGTGTAGAAAAAGAAGCTATTGGAGGTGGTTAAAAAATGGTTGGTTATATCCTAAATTCACTGGGATTGATCCTAGGATATGCCAGCACCACATCTACATAAATCCTTCCATCAAGCCAAAGAGGTATTTGTAGAAATGATTGAATCCCAAGCTCAAGCAAATCATGAAGAAGAAGATTGAACAGATCCTCAAAGTAGGGTTCAAAGGAGATTGTGGATAGTGAGTGGATTAGCCCACTTGTGATAGTGCCAAAGAAAGATGACAAATGAAGATCTACATTGATTTTATGTTGTTGAACATGGAAACTTACAAAGATCACTTTTTGTTGCCATTTTTGGACTAGGTATTGGACACCATTTTTGGGCATTGCTACTACAGCTTTCTGGATGATTATAGTGGCTATAACCAAATTCAAATTTCATTAGAGGATCATGCCAAAATAACATTCACAAGTCCCTGGGGGACTTTTGCATATAGAAATATGTCATTTGACCTATGTAATGCCCTTGCTACATTCCAATGCCTTGTCTTGGGCATCTTCCAATAGCAAATTAGTAGTAGGATGAAAGTATTTATGGATGACTTTTTCATCTATGGGCCTACATTTGAGCAAGCCCTGGACCATCTTGAGTAAGTGATGAAAAGGTGTGTGAAAATAAATATTAGGATTAACTAGTGAAAAATCCACTTGATGGTCTAGGAAGACATTGTTTTGGGGTATAAAAGTTTTGAAAAAGGGATTGAGGTGGATCTTGAAAAGATAAGGGTCATCCAAGGAATTACCAAATAATCAAAAATAGTAAAAAATGAGAGGTCATTCCTTAGACACATTGGCTACTACTAGTTATTCATTGAGAATTTTTCTAAGATCACTAAATTGTTGGTTAAGTTGACAAAGAAGGATGCTTTGTTTGTTTGGACCAAGGAATGCAATCATGCATTCCAGCATCTCAAGCAAAAGCTTGTGGAAACTTTGATTCTATGAGCACCTGATTGGTCTAAACCTTTACATATCATGACAGATGCATTGAATTATGCCTTGGAAGCCATGCTCACATAGTTGAATGATTAGAAATATCCTTATTATATCCATTGTATGAGTCAAATCATTATTGATGCGCAGCTAAACTACACCATAATAGAGAAAGAATTAATGATAGTGATGTTTTCCTTAGAGAAGTTCAAGCACTATGTGCTTGCATACAAGGTGTTTATGCACACAGATCATAGTGTAATTCAGTTCCTCATGAACAAACCAACGGTGAGCCCCTGTGTTATACAATAGCTTGTGATCTTGCAAGAGTTTGATCTTACAATGGTAGATCGAAAGGGAACTGAGAACATAGTCATTGATCACTTGTCTTGGTTGCAATGGGACAACAAAGAGGAGGAGAATCCACTTTCAGATTAATTTCCTTATGAGCTCCTCTTTACTAGGCCCATAAATAAATAGATTCCTACTAAATCCAATTGGTGTTATCACATTTTCACTTATCTTCTTACTCAAGAGATGCTAGAGGAGTGGCACCATAGGAAGAAATAATAGTTTCTTTACTAGGCAAAATACTTCATGGAAATCACTGGACACCTTTACAAGGTGTGCATTGATGGCCTAGTTTGTTAGTATGTTCCTAATGCTGATCAACTACACATTCTCCAATATGCTCATGAGGGCCCTTGTGTGGGCCACTACGTTGGAAGATGCATGACCATTAAGATTCTTATGGTAGGGTATTATTGGCCAACACTCTTCAAGGATGCTCACTAATTTGTCCACTCTTATGAATGCTCCTAGCATCATGGTGGAATGACTACTTGAATGGAGGAACCTTAGCAATGGATCCAACCATTAGATCCCTTCGACATTTGGGGCATTAACTTCATGGGTTTCATCACAGCTATGTTGAATGGAAAGGTGTACATCATAGTCACTATTGACTATTGTACAAAAGACAGAAGCTGTAGCTATCGTCGATTACACATCTTCTATGGCTACTCAATTTGTATAAAAAAATGTTGTAAATAGGTTTGGTGTGTCATGTACACTTATTTTTGACAATGGTACTTGTTTTATAGGCACTACCTTTTGAAAGCTCATGAAACACTTAAGGGTTAAACATAAATTAACACCATACCACCCCTAAGCCAATGGTTAAGCAAAGGTTACAAATAGGAAAATCACAAAGATACTAACAATAACTATTAGTAAATATAGGAGGGATTGGAGTACAAAACTCAATGATTCCTTTTAAGTGTACTGCTCCACATGGAAACTTCCTATTGGCTACTCTCCCTATGATCTTGTGTACAAAAAATTGTCGACACTTCTTATTCAAGCTAAGCTCCATACACTATCAATAGCTTGTGACCTTGATCTTGAGCTAAATCTAGCACAAAAAGAAAGATTAATAGACCTCAACTTGCTAGAAGAGAATTGATTAGTAGCCTTGTCATCTAACAAGTTTACAAGTCACTCAACAAGCAACAACATGATCTTAGAACAAGAAAAGTAAAATTTCAACTAAGAGATAGGGTCCTTTGGTGGAATTGCACACACATACCCTAATGAACCAAGTTTCAAACATTGTGGAAATGGCCTTATGTTATCTATGAAACCTTTTTTTTTGGGGCCATGTTAATTTACAAACTTGAAAGCCCAAAGAGGAAACTGCTAGTCAACATGCAACAAGTCAAACCTTTCGGTGAGCCTAAGAGAGCCAGTGACCAGAACACCTCAATCAATGAATAGACACACTCAATTTTCAGATCTTCTCCTTCCAACTCAATCATGGGGGAGATGGCCATCCATGCTTATCCATTAAAATGGCTTCTTAGTTTTTACACTTTTTTATTTTACAACTTTTTGTTTTTTCACTTTTTTGTTTTACATTGTCTTTAGTACATTTTTCTCTTTCTTACATATTTTACAATTTCTTCTATATTTTACTTTATTTGATTTTAGTTTTCTAATGTTTTTCTTATGTTTATCTATTTTTCTTTATTACTACCAAGAATAAGTATAACTGTAGCTGTTAATTGATGGTGGTTTATACTATAATGTTATTTTATCGCTAATGTATGGATTCTATCTTTGAATTTTGCTATTAATAACTAAGACATGGTTTCTTTTTTATGATAATAGGTAGTGAGTCCACATCATCCACCCATCCAAAAAACTCTATGGTCCCCTCCTTAATGAAAATTTTAACGAATTTGTAACCTTGGTAGTTTTCAAACTTGGGAAGAATTAAATGAATAAACAAGGGTGTGACTTCAAGGGAATTTAATGCTCTCTGTACGTGCCTACCTTCTTAGGTGCATAAGTGTTTTCATGGATTTCTCACATTTTGTTGTTGATTAATAACACAAAGCTAAAAGTCATTGCATGGTGTGATTCCCATCGAAAATAAATAGAAATATAAAATCCAAAAAAAAAAATTAATGAGAATTCAAAGCACACCCCTTAGATAAAATAACAAGCTACAAGCACTAATTATGAGACTAGAAATACATGTTACCCATGCCTAAAGGACCCTTTAACTAAGGTCCATCTCACTTCCTACTTCTCTTTCCTTCTTTTCTAGGAATGGTGATTAATCTTTGGGTATGCTTTTGTGTCTTCAGGGGGTGGGTCAATCTTAGAGTGTTGATGTAAAGTCACTGAAAGTGGTTGGTTTTGATTTGAACTAAGGATGGTTGTTATCAAGTAATATTAACCATGAAATCCACAAAGGACTTCATGTGATCATGATTTGAAACTCCATTTCACTCTCTCTCATCCATCTATGCTTCCCATAAGTCACCTCACTATTGATTTTTCATGTTTTGTTCAATGTCTTAGTTTTATGTATCAAAATTCTTAGGTAGATTCTTGTAGAATTTAGTTCTTAACTTTCCATAACCATTAATCATACATGGAGTCCATGGACTCCTTGGTTTGAAGGCATGTAAGGGCATTAAAGACATGAGCCTGCTATGGGGAGGACCCAGTTGCATACCTCTTGGTTGGACTAATTAAGTTCCTTGTCCTTAGAAATTTTTTCTTTTAAATCCGTTGTGGTTCACGTCGATTGTGTCTAGTTTTACACTCCTTTTTAAGTTTCTCCAATCATTATTTTGATAAAAAACTCATTTTTTGAGAATTAGCCCTCTTCATTCTTTTCTTCATGTTAATGAACTTTCTAGATCTCTATGGACTCCAATTTCATGCAAAAACTCTTTGTTTTTATGTGAAATTTCAAATTGAAAAATTTTATCTTTGGCCATGTTAATGGGGTCTTGTCAATGCAGCCCCTCATGTCAATGTGACCCTCTATACGAGATCTTTTCGATGCATCCATCAAAATCTATAAATACCACCAAACACTTTGAAATTTTTTGCCATTTGCTTCAAATGTAAGAGGAGTTTTAGCAATTTTTCAAAGCCTAGAACCTTCCAGAGCCCATAACTTTCAAACTACTTGTCCGATTCACCTCATTATTTGTTTCTGCAGCTACTGGAGATAGGCTCTAGATTGTGGGAATCACAAACCTTGGGTTTCTGATGAAAAAATTTTCAAAAATTTTCTAATCCCACAAGGTTTATCTACTAAAATAACATTAAAATCACTAATTTATGAGAGTTAAACCTGCACAACGAACTCTGGTAGATATTAAGATAAAATAATATTAAAATGACTAATCCTCCATCATCATAACTTAGCCAAGTGTAACTAACCTAAGACATAAGGTACTCAAATATTATAAAGTTACATATTAAATGCTAATCCTTGGTCATTTTGTGATCATAGATGGCACCAAGAGCAAAGTGCCTGTAGGAAGGAGGATTATCCCAACCAAGGGATAAGGGGCCTAGAATTGGAAGGGGCCAACAAAAGTAGCTCAAGGAGTAAGCAATAGAGATACATGTAATGGGACCTCTTCATGAAGATCCTAAAGTGGAATCTGTACGATAGATTTTAGAAGCTAAAATGGAGTAGTCCCACCAAGATGAGATGCTTAGACCTAGACCTAACCTTGAGGTCACTCAATGGAGGCCGATTTGAGGTAAATTGGATCTAGGAAGGTTCAAAAAATAGATCTTCCTAAACTAAACTTTGGATCTTTCCTGGACTTTAATCCAAAGGATGTCAAAGCATAATTCTAGACTTCCCCTATGTGGCCCATTCTCAATTCTAGCAAAGAATGGTACATGGGTGAAACATACCTCTTTTGGAACAATAGAAAAGGTGATGCCACAATGAAGATCAAGGACATCTTTGTGTCCTACTCAGTGAAGGTCATTTTTAAGGTCCTTGGGTTGCCAAAAATTTGAGCAACCTTGGCAGAGATATTAATACAAGTAGATCTTGAGGTCAAGGGAGTGGGTCCAATGGTGCTACAATGTTGATCGTATGGAGTTTGGTGCACTTATGATGGTAGAGAATGCATATTTTAAGATGACAGCCTACCATCTCAATCTGATGGTGAGGCCTAGTAAGATCACAACTTTCTCTACCCATGTGTTTCTCTAAGCAGAAAATTTCCTGTCAACATTTCATAGCTAATCTATCTAGAGATGGAGAAGCATTTTAAAGAGAATACATGTGGAAGGAAGGCACCCCCCTTCCCATGTCTCATTTGGAAATTATGAAAAAGGGGAGGAATAGCCTACTACTCCAATGATATAATCAAACATGCTCCTTCCATCTCTTAGATAGAAATGATGAAGGACAAGGTCCTTGCAAAGGTGATTGAAGAGGAGTTGTCACCACCAACACCCACTCATAAGCAAATAATGCTAGAGTCTTGCACTATTATTGAGAACATGTGTGAGCTCCATTAGAAACTCCTGTAGTAGTAGCAAGTAGGCCCAAGTGTTGGTGAATCCTTTATCTATAGACTAGTGTTGAGTCATCATAACGAAGTAGCACGATTTGTTAGCAGGATGAAGGGTTCAATGCCAATGTTTTCTACCCAAAGAATGTAGGTGCCCATAAGATCAAATCCTAGCACCCGAGAGGTAATAGTATCTCTCTCTCAATAGCAGAAATTCCCAGAAATCTCTAGGAATGTCACTATCTTTTTAGTGCACTTGGAGGAGGGCGAGAGGGAAACTATTTTGGTGATGCAACACTAAGGGTAGGAAATGAAAATAAAAGTGGTTACTAATAGAGTGGCTAATGCACTCAATGCGACTACAACATCTACACCAAATGTTACTACACTTAGAGATGTATAGGTGTTCATAGGATCACCAAGTGGGAGATTTAACATAGCCCAACATGCGAAGTTATTGGATCAACTGGTTAGAACTAGGCAATTGATTCCAGATATCTTTGATATCCTAGAAACCATTTTAGTGAACTAGTTTGAGCTACTGGAGGCTAAGGACAAGGCTGTCATTGCTAATGCCCAACTTGAAATAGCCTAAGCTAATATTTAACGTTTAGCTATGGAAGCTGGGGAATTCATATCCCATCTCGTTGATCCTATCATACTCAGCCAAGTAGTCTCAAGAGATGATTCTTTCTAACAACTTCAGCAAAAACTTAAAGAGGCTAAGTGCACAAAGGAGTCGACAGTCTTTGACCAAGCCCTTATAGATGCCACTGGGTATAACATTCAAAAGGACTTGTCAGAGGTCTGCTACGAGAACATAAGGTTGATGCAGGAGAACCATCACCTATGAAATGTTGAGATGCCAAAAGAGTAGATGGCTGAATTCATTTGATAGTAGTAGGACTAGCTTACCAAAGTGAATACTAAACTAAGGAGGTTGGCAATAGAAAATTGTAATCTATAGATGGAGGAGGTATGTTCTCTTCACCAGAAGTCTACAATCAAAATCACTGCTTGGAAAGACAAGGCTTTAAAGTTAGAAAGGATCAAGAACCATTACAAGGACTAGGTTGGCCAATAGAAGGAAATCAATGAAAAGCATATCTAGCTAGGAAGAAAAAAGGTGAATGAGGCCCTCCAATAGCTCAAAGAAAGAGGTGACGTGTGGTATCCCATCTTTGATGGATTGAATGTGTACAACAAAGTAGAAATCCATCTAAAGGAGCTACAGATCGAGGAAATGATAGAGTTCATGGAGCTTACCAACCTCTATTACTCAAACCTGGTAATGCTGACCACCAAAAGGCCAAGGTTAGAGTTGGAAAAGTAAGTGGCCAACTCATACCTTCTATATGAGGTAGAGTTTAAGCACCATAAGGAGACTAGATAGAAGCTTGAGATAGCAAATGCAGAACTCAAGGTTTTCAAGGTGAATTTCATTGATTAGAGATCAATAGCTAGGAACTTGGCTAAGAGAATGACTATGAGGAGCTGTAGAATGCACTTATGGCATTTGATATTGAATACAAATAGTTTTTTGCCTATTTTATCAATGTCAAGGAGTTATCCCTTGCAATGCCTTGTCCTTGGGATGTTCCCATACCAACCCACATTGGTGATGCTACATGGACTATGTATGATCCCAAGAGTAAGGAGGAGAAGATAAAAGCATTTTTGGATGCTTTCCATCTTCTGCCAAAAGTTGCAACTATAGCAAGATAGTCACAACCACAACCTCAACAACTACATGCACCTGAAGTAGGAAAGGTCCTTCAGAACCTCAGGAGCTGCCATTGTTTGGGACTGTCTAATTTTCTTCCTTGTCTTCAAGCTGTCAGAGGGATTGTGGTGAAATTTTTTGTCATAGTATTCAATTTTGTTATCCTAAACACCAAACTTTTTTAATAATTGTAAATCCATACACTTGGGCACTTAGTTTTTGTTGTATCAATTATGTGTTTGTAGTTAGTCAATAATTCCATACCTTTCCAAAATTTTATAAATAACTTGTTCCTCCTTTTGTTCACTTGAGGACAAGTTTTCATTTAGTCGTGGGGGTATGATGAAGCATCTTCCTTGGGTTGCATCAATGTGATCTCATCAACATGAACCCATTGATGCATGGTCTAATATGTTGACGTGACACTGTTGACATAGTATCTGTCTTTGCCTATAAATATGCACTTACCAACTGCATTTATGACATCAATTCATTAGTGTCTTAGTGAAGCTCTTGCATTTTGTTTGTTTGATAGAATATTTTCTAAGTACCCATAGTAGGAGTGAGAAGTGTATGGATCTTTATTCAAACACTAATGTACCTAAGCACCTTGGTGTAACCAACAGTAAAGATAAGCTTTCTTCACAAACCTTATAACATTTGGAAATAACTTAATATTTACTTTAAACACATTTATTATTTGAAAAATTTACTTTAATGCAATTAATTAATTAGTGATTAATTAAAGCACATAAGTATGACCATTTCAAGCATGCATTAACATTTGGCAATCCTTATAGAACTTAATGCTTGATAACCCAATAACATTGTAATGTTGTTCAGGATGTGTACAGTAAATGGGAATATATGCTTATGTTAAGATTATTTAAGATATTAGTTAGTTACTAGATTAGTTAAACATTTAATTACTTTATTGTCTAGCACTTAGGAAATTTAAACGATAAAACATAAAATGATAAAAATCATATGCCTTAGTTACACTTAACCATACACTTGCATTTCACAAGTGAGACTGAGAAGACAATGATCACATCCTTGGCATTCATTGCCTAGACCTAGTGTACTTAGAGAGCTAAAGTCTATAGAATTTGACCTGATCACTTAGTGAACACTAGTGCTTTGTATGGTTGGGTGTAGGATATACTCGCTGCTCATCAAGGATTAATGATGTAATAAGGATAAACTATGAGCTTTATTCACTATGTAAATGCTAGACTCTACATCGACCAAATGGTTCTAGTCTACATAAGCAGAGTAGCACTCTGATAAAGTCTAGTTGTACTTGTAAAAGCAACAACTCAAAATACACACACAACAAGGAAAAGAATCAACTTACCTACGTGAGGAAGAGCTCTTCACACAAATTGGATATCAAAATCTTAAATGAAATGGCTAAGTTATTAATGATATGTATGAAAGTTCATCTTGGGTATTTATAGTTTTTGTAATGTAATGGTGGAGGTTTGTTAATGCCCACAAGTCAATGGAGGTCTGTCAATGTAGCCCTAGCTAATCGGATCACACTTTCGGCACTTGGGCATAAACTTAGGGAAATAGGAGGTGAATTGAAGAAGGGGTTACATTGATAGTGCACCATCCCCAAGAAAACCATACTATATACATTGGATTTGTGATGAGCAGTAAGGTAACCCTATGCCCAACCATACAAATACGAGCGTTCACACGCGATCTGGTCGAACTCCAAGGATTAAGTGCTTATGCACCTACATAGAACAAGGATAAGTTATGTAGTCGTTGTCTTCCCAAGCTTACTTGTAAGGCACAATTGTATGGTTAAGTAAACTCGAGGTATATGATTTTTTTATGTTTTTATATTTTCTATCTTGGTATCCTAAGTGTGTGAAATGAAAAGGTTTAATTAACTAGTGGACTTTTGTAACTCTAATGTTGATCAAATGCTAATACCAACATCCATTCCCACTCTTCAGACACATCCTAAACTAGTGTAACACTACTGGGATTACCAAATGCTAGTTGTTACTGGGTTACCAAGTGTTCCACGTATGCTCGAAGTGGTAGGTGCTGAGTGTGCTAATTTGTTGATAATTAATAATTTTATAGAAATAACATTGATTAACTAATGAGAGCATCAAATAACAATAAATAACATTAAATGCAATAGTTAAGCTATTCTGAATGTTGCAAGGTTTATCACAAAGTTCATCTTTATTTCCATATACAAGGTGTGCTCAGATACACGATGCTCGAATAAGGATCCATTCACTCTATGACTCCTATTATGGGCACTCAAAAATGATTCTAACTCTAGAAGGAAAAAACTACAAGATTTCAACTAAAGGACTAAAAAATTACCATTCAAAATCAAGTGCCCCTATCTGTTATTTATAGACAATGAGATAGGCTTCGACATTGCGTGTCCGATGTTGCTTGGCCGATTCAATATCACGTATCCAATATTGAGTGGGGTTCCCTTATTTGGTGACTCATCATACCCTCACGATGGAATGAAAATGTGTCCTTAAGTTCATTACAAAATATTGGGAAGGTATGGGATTCTTGACTAAATGACAATTAACAGTGACATGGAATGACAAATTCAAAGTGCCCAATGAATGGATCAACAAAGATATTATAGCATTGATGTTCATAACCATTGTGGTGAACACTATACATAGATGACATCCAGATCCTCATTTGATAGCTTGAAGA
Organism: Gnetum montanum; assembly: GCA_015680685.1. Lineage (NCBI taxonomy): Eukaryota > Viridiplantae > Streptophyta > Gnetopsida > Gnetales > Gnetaceae > Gnetum > Gnetum montanum. Next base: position 161,762 of record MNCI01036334.1, on the reverse strand, counting down.
GAGAGAGAGGAAACAAAATGAGGTGCATTGTTGTCAATGTCAAAAATGTGCACACTATAGTTTATCCATGGCCACATGACTAAGCTTGTTCCTTGCATAAATGCTCTTACTCTAATCCATCCTGAGTGCTCCCTCCTATCCTAGTCCATTATTCATGTGATGACCATCTACACACACAACACAATCATGAATTAGCAAGGGTAGATAAGATATAATACAATTTATACCTTACCTTGATATGAAGCACATTGGCTAGGTTGTGGGGATGTCAGATATTGGGTTAGAGGTTTGCAACTTATAACTACCCAAGGTGTAGGGGTGAGATAAGTAATGGAATGGAAAAATTTGTGATAGGGCCCCATGACCAAGAGTGAACCTTTGGTAGCAATAGGATGGAGAATGAAAGAAGAAGGAAGATAAGATAAATAACAATGGTGAAGCCACAAAAAATGCATTTAAGAAAAAGAAAAAGAAAAACAGATGTCATGGATGGGGTGAAACAAGAAATCATTGATTGTGAGATATGTTTAAGGGAAAGAAATTCATAATTGCATCAAAAAGGAATGCCAGTGGATCCTCCCCAAAGCAGGACCATGCCCTTTATGCCCTAACAAACCCACAAACCAAAGAGTCCATAGGCTCTAGGAATGACATATGAAAATAATAGTTAAGAATTCACCTACAAGAATTTACTAAAGAATAATAATGCATCGACCAGGATATAGATTAATCATAAAACTAGCAATGAGGTAGAATATAGGAAGAAATATGAAAAGAGAAGAGAGAATGGAATGGAATCCCGAAATCAAGGTTGTGTAAGGTCCCTTGTGTATTATGTGGTTAAGGTGACTTAATAAAATATAGTCAAAACTCCTATTAAAACTAACCACATCTAGTGACCTTGCATCAACATACTTGACCAACCCATCCTCCTAAAGCAACAAGAATGGTTCCACAGAGCAACTGCCATCCCAAAAAGAAAAGAATAGAGAAGTAGGAAGTGAGAAAGGGCCTTAGTTAGAGGGAACCTTCAGACATGGGTAACATGTCTTTCTAGCACCATAACCAGTGCTTGTAGCCCATGTTCCTTTATTATGTCTAAGGGGTATGCTTTGAATTCCCACTAGTTTTTTTTTTTTGTTGAGTAAGAACTACACCATGCAAAGACTTATTTGATTCATTTAACTTCCTAATATTAGTCAACAGTGGAATGGTGAAAATCTTATGAAAAACATCCAAATACCCAAGAGAATAGGTAAAAAAAATGCATTGAATCCCCTTGAAGTCACATCATTTTCAATCCATTTGAATCATTCCTTGGTTTGAAGAATACCAAGCCACAAATTCATTAATAGGTTAAATTAGAAAAAGGGACAATACATTCCCAAAACAAAGGGAGACCATAGATTTGAATGGATGACATGGATTCATTACTTATTTTATCAAAGGAAACCATATCTTAGCATCAACATTAAAATTCAAAGGTAAAAACCAAACATTAGCAATCAACACCATCATAGTATAGTCCACCATCATGAGCAATTATTATGTGGTGAGTAAGAATAAATCAAACAAAATGTAATAGAGAAAGAAATAGTAAAAATGTTAATGATGGTGTAAAACAAAAACAAGTAAAAATGAAAAATGTGTAAAACAAAAAAGACAAAAGAAACTGAGGCTTAGAATAATTAGCATTAGTGGCCATCTCGCCCATGACTAAGTTGGAAGGAGGAGATTCAAAATAATGAGCAGGGTTGTTTATCAACAGAGGTAGTATTAGTATTGGCCATTTTGGGCTCATGGAAAGGTTTGGTTTGCTAGATGTTGACCAATAATTTCTTATCTAGACTTCCAGATTTATAGATCATCATGGCCCCTAAAGGAAAAGTTTCATGAATGATATAAGGTCCTTCCCACAACATTTGAAATTTAGTTTGTTGTGGCACATGTGCAGGATTCCAATAAAGAACCCTATCTCCTAGTTGGTATTTGACTTTTCTAATTCTTAGATCATGACATTGCTTGTTGAAGGCCTTGTGCAGTTCATTGGATGACAAGGTAGCTAATCTATTTTCATCTAGCAAGTTAAGATTCATTAACCATTGTTTCTATGCTAGACTGAGGTCAAGGTTAAAGGTCACATGCTGTAGATAGTGTATGGAGCTCAACTTGGATAGGAAGTGTTGGAAGTTTACCGTATACTAACTCATAGGGAGAATAGGCTATAGGGAGTTTCCATGTGGAGTGGTAGGACAAAAGAGTATCGTTTAGTTTGGTGCTCCAATCTCGCCTATATTTGCTAATGATTCATGCCAAAATTTTTGTGATTTCCCTATTAGTAACTTTGGCTTGACCATTCGCTTGAGGATGATATGGTGTAATCAGTTTATGCTCAAATCTTAAGTGTTGCATCAATTTCTGAAAATTCAAACTTGTAAAATGTGTACCATTGTCAGAAATAAGTGCATGAGGTATGCCAAACCTATTTACGATTTTTTGTTGAACAAATTGTGCAGCGGTAGATGATGTACAGTTAGTAATGGTGGCTACTTCTACCCATTTTGTAAAATAATCAATAGCAACAAAAATGTATGCTTTTCCATTGGACATCGGTGTAATAGGCCCCATAAAATTAATACCCCATATGTCGAAGGGTTCTAAGGGTTAAAACCATTGTTGTGGACCCTCCATTCTAGCAGTCATTCCCCCATCGCATTGGTAGCTCTCACAAGATTGGACAAAATGATGGGCATCCCAAAATAATGTAGGCCAATAATATCCTACAAGAAAGATTTTAATGGTTGTTCATCTACTAACATAATGACCCCCACAAGGGCCCTCATGAGCATCTTGGAGAACTCACAATTGATCTATGTTGAGAACATACCATCGGACCAAGCCATTGAAACACACCTTGTAAAGGTGTCCATTAATTTCCATGAAATGTTTGACTTGGTGGAGAAACTATTGTTTTTTTCTAATGTCTAGCCCTTGTGGTGTTTCTTGTGTGAGAAGATAAGTAAGAATGCTACTATACCAATTTGTATCCATGGCTGATTAATTGTTTATTACACCTACAAAGAGAAGTTCATTAGGGAAGCAATCAAAAATTGGGTATTCATCCTCTTTGTTGTCCCATTGCAACTGAGATAAATGATTGGCAACAACATTCTCGATGCCTTTATGATCTACCATCATGAGATCAAACTCTTGCAAGATCATAAGCCATCGTATGATGTGAGGGATCATCATTGGTTTATTCATAAGAAATCGAATCACATTATGATCTGTGTGTACAAATACCTTATAGCCTAATACATAGTGCCTAAATTTCTCTAGTGCAAACACCACAACCATTAACTCTTTTTCTATTGTGGTATAGTTGAGTTGTGCACCATCAATGCTTCGACTTGCATAGTGAATGTAATAGGGATGTTTTTGGTCATCTAACTATGTAAGTACAACTCCTGAAGTAAAATTGACACATCAGTCATTATATGGAATGATCTAGACCAATCAAGATCTTGTACAATGGGTGTTTCTACGAGCTTCTACTTTAAGATTTGGAAAGCTAACTCACATTCCTTGGTCCATTCAAAGGGTACGTCCTTTTTTGTTAACTCTACCAACAATTTTACAATCTTCAAAAATTTCTCGATGAAGTGTCTATAATAGCCAGTATGTCCAAGGAATGATAGACATCTTTTATAGTTTTAGGTTGATGAGTGATTCTTTGGATGACTTTAATTTTTTTAGGATCTACCTCTATCCCTGTTTGTGAAATTTTATGCCCTAATACAATGCCCTCTTGGATCATTAAGTGGCTTTTTTGCTAATTCAGCCTTAGGTTGGTTTCAACACATTGTTTTAACACTTGCTCTAATCGGTCCAATGCTTGTTCAAAGTCCACTCCGTAGGCAGAGAAATCATCCATAAAAACCTCCACACCATTCCCTATTTGTTGCTAAAATATACTGAGAACCAAATGTTGAAATGTTGCTAGAGAATTGCATAAGCCAAAAAACATCTACTTGTATGCAAATGTCCTCCAAGGACTTGTAAATGTAGTTTTGGTTTAGTCTTCTGGTGCTATTTGGATTTTTGATTGTACCCACTGTAACCATCTAGAAAACTATAATAACAATGCCTTGCAATGGTATCTAAGACTTGGTCAACGAATGGAAATGAGAAATGATCTTTAAATGTTGCCATGTTTAATAGCCTAAAGTCTATGCACACACTCCATTTACTACCTTTTTTAGGCACAATGACTAATGGACTAACTCATTCACTGTCAGCAATGGGGTAGATGAACCCAGCCTTTAGAAGTTGTTCAATTTCTTCCTTAACTTCTTGCTTAAGCTTTGGGTTCAGTCATCTTTGTGGTTGTCATTGAGGCTTCATGGAGGGGTTAGTGTAAATTCTATGTTGGAATATCCTAGGATCTATTCTAGTTAATTTAGGATATGACCAAGCAAAGGCTTTTGACCATTTGATTACCATCTTCAGCAATCTTTCTTTTTGTTGAGGAGCAAGCTTAGCATTAATGATTACTGATTTTCTATTCTTGAGAAATGCATACTCCATACTAGCAGGCAACAATTTTAATTCAAGGGTCTCTTGCTTAAACTCATCAAGGATTTCCAACTTCCCCTAGTTGATATCTTTGGTGTCGGTACTTGGAAGTTGGGGATGGACTTGTTCTAATGCATCTATGCTATCAATATAGGCACAAGTCAAGCTCTCAACTAGTTCCATGCATAAAGTTGAACTACTCTCTAGGTTAGCTGTCAGCCACTAGGTGCTTTCTTTTGTTGTGGCTATTGCATATAGGCATCTTTGTATGTCAGATACTTATGCACATTGGTTGCATGTAGGCAATGTTAAGTGTTGTACAAACTAGGACTTCTGCACGTAGTTGCACCATGTGTGACTATATGCGATGCATGGAAGTTTCTTCTTCTCGATCTTCGAAAATGCATTTTCTTTTGATATCTCTAGGGAAAGATCACATACTCCTAGGCACGCATCAATCGTACTTAGTCATGCTCTTCCCATTATGATTGGGAAGTCCCCCTTGTAGTTGTTGACTTATATCACTAGGAAATTAGCTAAATACGACCACCCACAAATAGTGGTGACAATATCTTCCACTAGTCCTAACGGAATAGTGATGGACTGGTCAGCCAACTCTAAACAAATGTTACTCTTCTTTAGTAGAGGTAGGTTCTAGGCTTTATACATTTCTTGGGAGATCAAATTAACACCAGAACCTAAATCCAAAAGAACTTTACAAGGCTTATTTCCAAGCCAACAATAGGTTGTAAGGACTTGGTTGGATTGTTGGTTCTAAAGAAAGGTCTCTTCTTTGATTGGTTGTCCAAACCAACAATAGGTTGAAGATTGACAACCCTTGTAGTGTTACATTGTTGCGGTTTGGTAGGAAGCTCGCCCTGCATAGTTGGAGCATGTGGTAATGGAGTTGAGGACGGAAGAGATGCAGATAGATGAGAAGGGTAGTGTGTATGTGGAGCATCACCCTTAGAAGAAGAAGAAGTTCTTTAGTACTCGAGGGTTTGGTAGTGAGGTTGAAGAGCATCGTGACTAGTAGAGTCACGTGGAGAGATCGGCTGCTAAACGTAATACCCGTATGGATTAGGTTGATGGTAAGGGTACTATTGACATGGTAGTGGCATTCCCCATGACTATGGGTGTTGCTACTAATGATATTATTCATTCAGTTGTGGTGGAGCTCCACTTGGATAATATGTTAAGGGTTGGTGGAACTACCTTGGGTTACCTTGAGGATAAGGTAACCTTCTGGGTGTTTGTCATCTATTTAATCATGGGTTTAGTGCATACA
>MNCI01036334.1:142808-155823 GCA_015680685.1 Gnetum montanum | reverse complement strand
CATCTAGGGAGTTCCACATTTGATCCACCTTTGCCGATACTTTTGATGCAAATTTTTGAATGGGAAAAGTCTTTCTATTCACCATCTCTTCAAGTGGTGACTCTTCTTCATCTTTGCAAAATCTAATTTCCTTCTTTTAAAGGGAAGGATCTCTGTTGTACTCCTCCACACTTTCTCTTTTCCTCAACATTTTTTATATTTGATGGGCTCTAAGCTCGAATAGCCTTCCTTGGGCATAAGTCCCAAGGCGTGTTTCATACCTAAGCCCATCTAAGAGATGGCGTAGTTGTTCCTTGTGTGAGTAGCGATGGCCAAGGCAATAATGTAATAATGAATAATATCAGCCAATTGAAGCATCCAAGGGTTCATGTCCTCCTTGTTTTCATCCTTGGATTTGTTTACACAGGTTGGACACTCAAGAGTATGTTTGATACTTATCGTTAAATAGCTCCAACATGGTACTCCATCGACGAATGGATTCTAGTTCTCTAAGGACCAGTACCAGTTTTCTGCTTCCTTGATTAGTGTCTGTGGAAACAACTTTAGCTTTTTCCACTCGTTTTCTATATTCTACAAGGCACATGCATAATGGAATTCTTGTTAATAGTTTTAAGGATCAGCATTGTATCCCTCTTCAAATTGTGGGATGTTATTCATGTCTAGTCTTTTGATCCTACTATCTTGCTGGTGCCTTATTGGAATCCTAATAGCCTCTGCTATATTTAACATACTTTGAGTGGTGAATAAGGGTTCATCGTGATCATGTTTCCTATGGCATCTATGATGCCTATGCTGTTTCCTACTCTCCCTTCTTTTGTGATGTGTCTCCTGGAATGCCCTTGCCCCCTTTCTCTACTATTTCATCGGTGATTTCTATTTCACCTACCATTTTCCTCATGGTCTCACCCTCTATGACTACATTCAGATCTTGAAGGAGAGAAGGAAGAAGATGATGAAGGTGAAGAGGAAGGACGATTGGCACCATTTCGGTGCTTTCCACCTTCTCTTTGGTGGTCACAGCCTCGGTCATGGTTACAATTGTGATGTCCGTCATTTTCATGCATTCATGTTCCTTTTCTGGATCCTTTGTGTCTGTTGGTACCAAAACCTATGTTATGAATAGTTGAGTGAAGATTCTGATACCCAATTCCTTGACTAAAGTCAAAGAGAGGAACATCATTTTGTGGAAAACCTTCCAAGACAAGTTCACCACCATCGTTTTTACCTAGGACATACGAGACATCTTGAGACCACTTTCCCTTAATGAATTTGTAATGCTTCTCCTATTGTAGATCCCTTTAGTGTTATGCCTCTGTGGGTTGATAATCTCTCGAATCTTGTTCATGCACAACGTACTCTAACTATAAGTGCTGCATACCTATTTGTGTGAGAGCACGAAGAAGCATGCCCATGATTGAGCAATTGAGAGGTAATACTATGTTTCCTTCTAAATCATGCCATCACAGTTGTTCATCATGGTGGAGGATAAAGGTAAAGTTTGGTACATACTCATTAGGATGAGCGTATACCATGTAAAATTGTTGGGGCACTAGCGGATCATCTTGTGCACCCTACCTCTGATTGTTCATAGTATCAAACCTAGTCGGTGAAGCACTCTCATAAAAAGAAGGAGACATGATTAATTACTCAGTGTGTGGTACTCTTTTCCAGTGATTGTAGGATAGTTAACCTTAAGGGTTCGTTCCAACTATGGAAGGATTTCCTAAGTTCTAAGTAGCACACAAACAAAAAAATCCCTGATAAAGACACCAATGATGAGCAGCAAGGTACCCCTACGTCCAACCATACGAATATGAGCGTTCATGCACAATTCGGTCGAACTCCAAGGATTAAGTGCTTATGCACCTACACAGAACAAGGATGAATTATGCATTCGTTGTCTTCTCAAGCTTACTTGTAAGGCACAATTGTATGGTTAAGTAAACTTAAGGTATATGATTTTTTTATGTTTTTATGTTTTTATATTTTCTATCTTGGTCTCCTAAGTGTGTGAAATGAAAAGATTTAATTAACTAGTGGGTTTTTGTAACTCTAATGTTGATCGAATCCTAACACTAGCATCCGTTCCCACCACTTTGAACACATCTTGAACCAGTGTAACACTACTAGGATTACCAAATGCTAATTGTTACTGGGTTACCAAGTGTTCCACGTATGCTCAAAGTGGTTGTGCTAAGTGTGCTAATTCATTGATAATTAATAATTCTATAGAAATAACATTGATTAACTAATGAGAGCATCAAATAACAATAAATAACATTAAATGCAATAGTGAAGCTATTCTAAATGTTGCAAGGTTTATCACAAAGTTTGTCTTTATTTCCGGACACAAGGTGTACTTAGGTACATGATGCTCGAATAAAGATCCGTTCACTCTATGACTCCTACTACGGGCACTCAAAAATAATTCTAACTTTGGAAGGGAAAAACTACAAGAGTTTGGTTAAAGGATTGAAAAATTACCATTCAAAACCAAGCACCCCTGTCTCTTATTTATAGGCAACAAGACAAGCTCCAACATCGCATGTTCGATGTCGCTTGGCCGATCCCTTATTTGGTGACTCATCAATTTGGATGAAAGTTAGAACTTGAGGGAGCATGTTGCAAGGACCAAAGGACATTCAAATGAAGCTAAAATCATTCTAAAGATCTTGGAATCATGTGTACAACCTCAAAGTATAACATAGTGGGTAAGAATGCATCTAAGGAGACCAACAACTTTGACTAAATACTAGATTACAAACACAGGATACATGAAACAATTCACAAATCCAAGGCTTACAATTAAGATACAAAATACCATTAGTTACCTTATTAGTTACATTTGATAATGTTGTCCTCTTGCAGACTAAAACTATATTTTATTTTACTTAAATACAAGGTAGCTTCACAAGCTTTGGATTTGTGGAACTATGCAATTACAAGAATCTTGATTACATACTTTGAGAGCAGCTGCAAAAATCATATAGTTGACCCCATTTTGTTGGGACAAGGCTAGGATGATGACGATGATAATATATTGAAAAATTAGATGGTATGGGAAACAGTCAACTTTTAGAAATTCAATGGTCAAAATTGAACTAAATAGGATTTAAATCGACAAAATTAGTAAAAGAAAATGATATTTTTTGAATTTTGGCACCTATAGTTTTTATAAAAATTTTGTACTATTTAGAATGAGAATTCAAATGTAGAATTTTAATTCTCTAAAGAGGTCTAGAAATGGTAATAGAAACCATACTAAAAAAATCAATATAAAAAAATGTTTGTATACATCCAACTATGATAGGATTTTGAATAGGCTGTCTTGTTGACATGCGATTAATCACAAATTCTGTAATTAACTGCAGATTTTATAAACCATTGCAAAAACACCTTCAGTTACGGTTAAGAAATCAATTTAAGTATTACTATCATACTGAATTTCTGAAAATATGCTTGTTCATAAAATACTAAAATTAAGTTTTTTAATTAAAATTTATCGACATTGTTTGTGTTAAAAATATGTACATGTACCCTTTTTTCACAATCAATATATGATAAAAGTTTTCAGAAGCACTAACCAAAATCTGAACCGCTTTTAGAAAACTTATTTTAAAATTTTCTTTCAAGATCTATTTTATTTTATTCTCTAGTTTTAAAGAGCCGTTTGCCGTTTCACCAGCAAACCAGACACTTGCCATGACCAAAACGATTGATGCTTGCTTGCGTCTGCTTAATAAAATTGCCAGGTCAACGTAAGGAAATAAAGGTTTTCCTCAGTACACTAGCAATTATGTTGCATTTTAACAACGTGAGAAGAGAGGTATGTGAGAAAAGTCTCAATCTAGAATCTCTGATTATCATATGGGAAAGTCTATATTACTGCAATAAAAATTAGTAGTTCTTAATCTTGTTGCTACCCTGCCACATATTCACACGTGACGCAGTTAGATTTTTCTATTAAAGTTTGAAGCTTGACAGTAACTTGTACATTCTCGATTCAATCCAATATTTAATTAATAATTTCTTGGATATATCATTTTTTCCATATAATCTAATATTAAAATCTATATTTTTTATGTAAGCTCAACGTATATTATTTTAGTTGTTTAATTTGTTTCATTATACATAATGTTACGGTGAAGAGACTAGAAAAAATAGAATATCATATTTTACAAAAATAGGAGCGTGTTGCATAGTTTTAATAACCTAATTTAATGCATTGGTTTAATTATTTAATTTAATACCATCAAATGTTTTTGAATAAGTTAATTTTAATTTTATGAATTAAATAATGGGATTATATTATTGCTTAAGTGAATATAATCTATTTTCTAAGGTATTTTGTTAAAATTTTGCATCCTTTGCTATTGATGCTTATATATAAACCTTTAATATATTTAATGATTGAATGATAAATCGAGCTACATGTGGAAGTTTTTCTTTTTATCAATTATTTTTCTTTATCAATGTTTCTTATGAATATTTTATTTTATATGCACATATGATTATAGAACATTGTATTTGTTGAGTCTTTAGGATCGTAACTGATAAAGTTAATTTTTCCAAACCAATGATATCGTAACTATGATATTGTATTTATGATGTCGTATATATTGTATCTACAATGTCGTATATATGATATCATGGTACATGCTACATCATCATATATCTAATATCATAGGATGTAGGGGTAGATATAATATCACAGGATGTAGGGGTACCTCATTGCTCATCGTGCGTGTAGGGGTACTTCACTGCTCATCATTGGTGCTGTTGTCGAGGACTTTGTTTGTGGAATGTGCACTATTTAGGTCTAATTGGATACCACTAATATCATTGTATGAACCTAAATGTCAATAACATTCCCACTATACATAAATTATAAAAGCACACTGATAGTTTCATTTTGTTTTACAAAATGTCTTCTTTTTGTCATAATCCTGAAGATACTAAACCACTGGTCCCACAAGAATGCAAGGTGATATGCACTCATCTAGATGAGTTTGTGCCAAATTTCACCTTCATCCTACATTAGGATGAATGGATGCGATGGCATGATATGGAGGGCAATGTCATTTTGCCCCTTGATAGATCTATGTTTGGAATGCTGTTTAAACCCTTAAGAAGTTGGGCATAGCAAATTTTCATGAAGAGTACATTGTGGATGGATATGACACTTGGAACTATTATCCCACTAAAACACAATGTAAGTGAGATAAACGTCAAGAGAGGCTTCATGAAGCCACAAAAGGGAAACATTACACAAACCCCTTGTTCCTACTAGATTAAGAGAACAATAAGGATCCTCCCTTGGAAGGTTCTTAACATGAAGATTCTCCATCCCCTATTACTAATGGTGAGGGTGTGAACTTGACCTTGCGATCAACTATTCATAAATCAAGTTTAAGAAAGAGTGATAGCCAAGGTAGGGACTTGAGTGAACATCGCAATAACAAGGGGTCTAATGATGGTGATCATAAAAAGCATAAGAGTGGTGGCAGACATTGTAGTGGTAGTGGTGGTCCACCTTCCTCTTCATCCTCTTCATTTGATTCCAAACATTTCTCTTCATTTGATGGTTCTCATGGAAGCCATTGTTGAAACAATTGTGATGAAGGTGATCAATGAAATAACAATGACCGTGAAGGCTACCAAAATTGAAGGGGTGGCCGAAACCATCATCAGTATCATCAATGTAGCGATGATTATTAACCTTTACTGGCAACTCAAACTATGCTTAACATTATGGAGGTAGTGAAAATCCCAACTAGGCATATGAAGGCTAGTTAGATCAAGTGCCTAAATATGAAGAATATCCTAAGATTTGAGGGGGGATACAATTTTGATTCACAAACACATCTACAAGCTTTTCAAGATGCTTGTGCCTTACAAAACATTGAGAATAAGTGGTAGAGACTCAAGCTTTTCCAAAGGACACTCATTAAGTGATGAGCTACGATATCACATCCACCATGCGATATTGCATACGCGATATCACGTCCTGCCTCATCTTCTATAAATAAGAGGTGTTGTGCCCTTGGTTCCAAGGTAGTTAGACTTAGACCCTTAGCCAAACTCTTGTAGTTTTATTATTCCAAAGTTAGAATTATTTCTGTGTGCTGGCAGTAGGAGTCATAGAGTGAACGGATCTTTATTCGAGCAATTTGTACTTGAGCACAATTTTGTGTATGGAAATAAAGACAAACTTTGTGATAAACCTTGCAACATACAGATTAAGCTAATTAGTAATTAATGATTATTTAATGCTTTCCTAGTTAATTAATATCTCTCTCAACCTTCAACCCCCTTAGTTAAATACACTCAGTACGATCGCTTCGAGCATGCGTGTAGCGCTTGGTAACCAGTAACGATTAGTGTTTGGTAATCCCAACAACATTTCATTGGTTTAAGATGTGTATGGAAAGTGGGAACAGATACTGGTGTTAGGAACATTTAGAACTTAGTTAATGAATAGTTAATGTAAGTTAGCCATTTAGTTCTCTCTCCCTCTCCTTTATTAGCAGAAGACATAAAAAACACAAAAGCTATAAAAATCATATACCTCAAGCTTACTTAACCATACAATCATGACAATACAAGTAAGTTTGGGAAGACAACGATTGATTAACCTTGAGTGTTCCATTAAGGAACATAAGCACTTGGTCCTTGGAGTTCGACTAGATTATGCATGAAATGCTCATATTCGTATGGTTGAGTGTAGGGGTACCTCACCACTCATCATTGGTGCCGTTGTCAGGGGCTTAGTTGTTTGTGCACTACATAGAACATAGGAAATCATTCATATCGTTGGAATGTTAGAACGAACCCTTAGGGTTAATCAAAGAAAAATGAGACAACAATACATTACACACTGAACAAGAAAAGATGTATTCTTCTTTGCATAAGAGCACTTCACTACCTAGGACTAACACAAGAGGCAGTCGGCAACATAATACATGTAACCAAGATTTGCCAGTTCCTCAACAATTTCGTGTGGTATATACTCATCTCGATGAGTATGTACTTGATTTCACCTTTATTCTCCACCAAGATGAACAATTGCATTGAAGAGACTTGGAGGGTAACATAGTGTTGCCTCCAGACCAATTAGTCCCCAACATGTTCCTTTATGCTCTCAGATGAATAGGCATGCTGCTTTTATATGCAGAATATGTTGCATGCGATCATGACTCAAGGAACTATCATCCCACAGAAGCGCAACGTCAAAGGGACTTGCGACAGGAGAGATACCATACATCCTTGAAGGGTAAATGGCCCTATGACACTCTGCACGTTTTGAGCAAAATTGAGGAAGGTGAACCTACTTCAACAAGTTCCCCACAAAACGATGTTCCTCCTCCTAACATTGGTCAAGAGGTAGTGTATCAGAACCTCCACTCTACTATTCACAACCATGGTTCTAATACCCACAAACACAATGTGTTCAATGAAGGAACATGAACACACAATAAGGATGGACGTTTTGATCATGATCACGCTCGAGGCCGAGACCACTGAAGAGAAGGTAGAAAACACTGTCATGGTGATGGTTCTCCTTCATCTTCATCTTCATCATCATCTTCATCCTTTCCTTTAGTGTCCGGACACAGTCATAAGGAAACTAATCATGAGGATAGCGGAAAACAAAGAGAAATTCATCAACGAGATAGTAGAGAATGAGGACGAGGGCACTCTAAAGAATCAAGGCATAGAAGAAGGGAGAGTAGGGAACTACGTAGACACCATAGACGCTATGAATGAAACGATCACAAAGAATCCCTACTCACAACTAGAAGCATGCTAGATATAACGAAGGTCGTAAGAGTTCCAACAAGGCACCACAAAGATAGTAGGATCAAGAGGTTAGACATGAACAACATTCCACGATTTGAAGGGGATACAACGTTGATCCTCAAAATCATTTACAAACATTCCACGATGCATGTGCCTTGCAAAACATAGAAAACGAATGGAAAAAACTGAAGTTGTTCCCAAGGACACTAGTGAAAGAAGTTGAAAGCTGGTACTGGTCCTTAGAACTGAAATCCATTCGAAGGTGGAGTACAATGTTAGAACTATTCAATGATAAGTACCAAACGTACTCCTAAGTGTCTAACTTGTAGAAGTAGATCCAAGGATGGAAGTAAGGAAATCATGAACCTTGCATGCTACCATGGGCGGCTATTACTCACTATTACATCGTTGCCCTAGCCATGGTTATTCGCAACGGGATCAACTACACCATCTCGTGGATGGACTTAGGCATGAAACAAGAAGAACCTTTGGGACATACGCCCAAGGAAGGTTATCGGAGCTTAGGTATCATCAAATTCATAGACTGCTAGAGCAAGTAGCCAAAGAAGAAGGTGAGCTATGAAAGAAAGAAAGTGCAAAAGAATACAATCGAGATCCTTCCCTCCGAAAAAGGGGAGTGATATTTTGTGAGGAGGAAGAAGAGTCACCACTTGAAGAGATGGTGAATAGGAAAACTTTATCTCTTCAAAAGTTAACAACAGAAGTATCTGCAAAGGTAGACCAAATGTGGGACTCCCTAGATAGNGAGTCTGGGGTGTATGCACTCAACCCACGACTAAATAAACGGCAAGCACCTTGAAAGTTACCTTATCCCCAAGGTAACCCAAGGCAGTTCCACCAACCTTCAACATATTATCCAAGTGGAACTCCCTCACAACCTGTTAAGCAACATCAATAGTGGCAATACCCACAGTCATGGGGGATGCCACCACCAAGGCAATAATACCCCTACCAGCAACCTGACCCATATGGCTACTACGTACAACATCCAATCTCTCCATGTGACTTTGTTAGTCACGTTACACCCCAACATCACTACCAAGCTTGTGAGTATTATAGAACTCCTCCTAGGGAAGATAACCCACAAATATACCATACTTCAAATCCATCCGTAGCTCTCCCACCAATAGCTCCATTAGCACCTGCTCCAACAATGCAAGGGGAACTCCCTACTCAACCATAGCAACACAATGCCACAAGGGCTATAAATCCTCAACCCATTGTTGGTTCTGACAACTGTATGAAGAAAACACCTTTCTTCAAAGCCAATAGTCAAACCAAGCCCTTATAACCACAAGTAGTCAAACCTCTAAATGCCTCCCCACCAAATAAATCTTCAGATCTCCCTTTGAACTAAACACTGAGCTCAACGCATATGATTATGTTAACACATGTCATTACTGACTAGATCAAGGTTGTCCACCTTCCCAAAAAATTCTTTGATCCTAGAAGCCCTCTAATCTATCTCCAAATTGCTAGGAATGAGCCATGCAAAGCTCTTCTAGATTTAGGTTCTAGAGTCAACTTAATATCGCAAGAAATGTATAAAGCTTGGAACTTGCCTCCATTAAAAAAGAGAAATATTTTCCTAGAGTTGGTCGACCAGTCCATCACTGTTCCCTTGGGACTGGTGGAGGACATCATCACCACTGTGTGTGGGTGGTCATACCCAACTGATTTTTTAGTGATACAAGTGAATAACAATAAAGGGGACTTCCCAATAATAATGGAGAGGACATGGCTAAGTACTATAGATACATGCCTAGGAATTCGAGATCTTTCCCTGGAAATATCTAAGAAGAATACTTTTGGAAAGATTGAGAAGAAGAAAGTTCCATGCATCGCATATAGTGATACAGGGTGCAATCGTGTGCAAAGATCATGAGTTGTGCAAAGTTTAGCATTGCCTACATGCAATTGATGTGCACACGACATTTACATACAAAAGTTCTTGTATGCAATAGTCACACGATAAGAAGAAACCCAGTGGCTGATAGCTGATCAAGAGAGAAACTCACTAACATGCATGGAACTAACTGAGGTAATAACTTGCACTTACATTGAAATCATAGATGCACTAGAGCAAGTCCACTTCCAACTTCCAAGCCTTAACCTTAAAAACATCAACTGGGGGAAGTTGGAATTTCCTAAAAAATTCAAACAAGAGCCCCTAGAATTGAAACCATTGTCCAATGGTCTAGAATATATGACCCTTGAAAATGGAAAATCGGTAATCATTAGCACAAGACTTGCTTCCAAACAAAAAGGAAGACTGCTGAAAGTCATAAACAAGTGGTCAAAAGCCATTGCCTAATCATATCTTGAATTAACTAGAATAGATCCTAGGATATGCCAGCATAGGATTTACACTGACCCCTCCATGAAACCTCAAAAACAACCATAGAGGCAACTGAACCCAAAATTGAAGCAAGTAGTAAAGGAAGAAATAGAACAACTTCTTAAGGCTGGGTTCATATATCCCATTGCTAATAGCAAATGGGTTAGCCTTCTGGTGATTGTGCCTAAAAAGGGAGGCAAATGGAGGGTGTGCATAGATTTTAGGTTGCTAAACATGGCAACATTTAAGGATCATTTTCTATTGCCATTTATTAACCAAGTCTTAGACACCATAGCAGGGCATCACTATTACAGTTTTCTAGATGGCTATAGTGGATACAACCAAATACGGATAGCCCCAGAAGTCCAAGCCAAGACAACGTTCACCAGTCCTTGGGGAATGTTTGTGTATAAACAAATGCCGTTTGGCTTGTGTAATGCTCCTACCATGTTTCAACATCTAGTTCTAAGCATATTCCAATAGCAAATAGGGAACAAAGTGGAAGTATTTATGGACGACTTCTCCACCTATGGAACAAGTTTTGATCAAGCCTTGGACTGATTAGAGCAAGTGCTAAAAAGATGTGTAGAGACCAATTTAAGGCTCAACTGGCAGAAAAACCATTTAATGATCGAAGAAGGCATAGTACTTGGGCATAAGGTTTTACATGCAGGAATAGAGGTAAACCTAGATAAAATTAGGGTTATCCAAGGAATAACCCATCAACTAGGAACTGTCAAAGACATTGGGTCATTCCTTGGACACACTGGCTACTATAGGAGATTCATTAAGAACTTCTCTAAGATTGCCAAACTGTTGGTAGAGCTAACAAAGAAGGATGTACCTTTTGAGTGAGCTAGGAAATGTGAACGAGCATTCCAAACCCTGAAACAAAAGCTAGTAGAAACTCCCATTCTACAAGCTCCTAACTAGTTCCGACCATTCCACATCCTAACTGACGTTTCCAATTATGCCTTAGGAGCCATACTTACACAATTAGATGACCAAAAATGTCCTTACTATGTCCACTATGCCAGTAGAAGCATCACCGGTGAACAACTTAACTACACAACTACAGAGAAAGAATTAATGGTTGTAGTGTTTGCACTGGATAAGTTTAGGAACTATGTGTTAGGCTACAAAGTGTTCATCCACATGGATTATAGTGTAATCCAATTTCTCATGAACAAGCCAACGGTTAGCCCTCATATTATATGATGGCTGGTAATCCTATAGGAGTTCGATCTAACGATGATCGATCGAAAAGGCACGGAGAACGTAGTTGTAGATCATTTATCTCGGTTGCACTAGAATAGCAAGGAGGATGAATATGTAATGTCGGATCATTTTCTTGATGAAGCCCTCTTTGCCAGTGTAGTAAATAACCAACCCACGGAGACGAACTGGTATAGTAGCATTCTCATCTATCTCCTTACTCAACAAACACCATAGGAGCTAGAATTTAGGAAGAAACAATAGTTTCTTCACAGAGCCAAGTACTTCATGGAGATCAATGGACAACTTTACAAAGTGTGTCCTGATGGCTTGGTTCGATGGTGCATGCCCGAGGTAGAACAACTAAGAGTTCTCCAAGATGCTCATGAGGGCCATTGTGGGGGTCACTATTAAGATCTTGCTTATAGGATATTACTAGCCAACATTATTATAGGATGCCCATCAAATTGTTTGATCTTGTGAGTGCTATCAATGTGATGGGGGAATGACTGCTAAAATGGAGGGTCCACAATAATGGATTCAACTATTAGAACCCTTCGACATTTGGGGAATAGAATTTATGGGGCCCATTACACCAATGTCCAATGGAAAAGCTTACATTGTAGTTGCCATAGACTATCTAACAAAATGGGCTAAAGCAGCTGCTGTTAAAGACTACACATCATCTACTGCTGCACGATTTGTGCAACAAAAAATTGTAAATAGATTGTGTGTGCCACATGCACTTATCTCAGATAATGGAACACACTTCATAGGTGAAACTTTTCAAAAGTTAATGCAATGCTTAAGGGTTGAACATAAATTGACTACACCTTATCACCCCCAAGCTAATGGACAAGCTAAGGTCACCAACAGGGAGATCACTAAAATATTGACTAGGACAATTAGCAAGTATAGGCGAGATTGGAACACTAAACTAAATGATGATCTTTGGGCATTTGGCTCCACCTGGAAACTCCCTATAGGCTGCTCTCCCTATGAGTTAGTGATGGAAAGCTTCCAACACTTCCAATTCAAATCGAGCTTCGTACATTATCAATGGCTTGTGACCTCCACCTCGATCTTGATCTAGCACAAAAACATGACAACTTTAAACATGCTAGATGAAAATCGATTAGCTGCCCTATCATCAAATAAGTTGCACAAGGCATATAACATGCAACGTCATGACTTGAAGATTCAAAAGGTTAAGTCTCAACCAAGAGATAAGGTTCTCTACTGGAACCCCACACATGTGCCACAATGCACAAAATTTCAAACACTATGGAAAGGACCTTACATTATTCATGCAACCTTTCCTTCAGGGGCCATGACCATATACAAACTTGAGAGCCCTAATAAGAGATTGTTAGTTAATGTGCAACAGACCAAACCCTTTCATGAATTTGGAATGGCCAGTGCACATAATACCTCTAAGAAGGGATGACCCTACTCACTATTTTGGATCTCCTCCTTCCAACTTAGTCATGGGGGAGATGGCCACCTCTGCTAACCATTTGAGGCCCTCAGTTCCTTTTTAAGTTTTGTTTCACACATTTTTGTTTTATAATTTTCTTTAATTGTTCTTGTTTTTGTTTTGCAACATCGTTTATACTTTCTCATTTATTTGTGTGACTATTT
>MNCI01036334.1:78330-142523 GCA_015680685.1 Gnetum montanum | reverse complement strand
AATGAGTCCACGTCATCCATGCATCCATGAATTTCTATGGTCTCTCTTAGCTTGGAACTATACAGTCCCCTTCTTAATAATAAAACTATTAACAAATTGATAACTGGGCATTTCTCAAACTAAGGAAGGACTCAAGGACTGAAAAGGGTGTGACTTCAAAGGGATTTGATGCATTTGTGCTGGCTATTCTCATGGGTGCTTGGATGTTTTCTTCTTGAGTTTTCCTTACCATTTCGACATTGCTCCATTATCAGGAAGCTAAGCCAATAAAAATAATTCTTTGCATGGTGTGGTTTTGATGCAAAAAAAAAATAGTGAGAATTCAAAGCACACCCCTTAGAAAAAATAATCATCTAGGCTAGGAGCACTCGTTATGGAACTAAACAAAGATGTTCCCTCTAACTAAGGCCCTTTCTTTCTTCCTACTTCTTTCTTTCTCATTTTCCTTAGAATGGTGTTGACTCTTTGGTGAAATCATTCTTGTTACTTTAGGTGGATGGATTGGCCATGTGTATTAATGCAAATTCACTAGATGTGGATTTTTTGAGGCTGGATTTGGAATGAGATCTACTCAGTTCCATTAACCATAAATACATAAGGGGTTGTACACCACCTTATTCTTGGGACTCCATTCCATTCTCTTCTCCTCGTCATTCTTTCTCCATTTTCCACTTCATTGTCGGTTGTATCATTAGTCTATATTTTGGTTGATGTATTGTTTTCTCTTTGGTGAATTCTTGTGGGTAAGTCTTTAACTCTTGCTTCCAAATGACATTTCCAGAGCCTACAGACTCTTTGAATGTGGGTTTGTCAGGGCATAAAGGGCATGAGCCTGCTTTGGGGAGGACCCACTGGCATTCCTATTTGGTGCATCAGTTAACTTATTTCCCTTAAACATTTTCGCAATCAACATTTTTTTGTTTTGTTCATTCCCATCTCTGACATCCATTTTATCGACATTGCTGTTGTTTCTCTTTCTCCAGCTTTCTTATTCCTTATCTTTTCCATTCTATTGCTACCGAAGCATCGCTCTTAGTCATGGGGGCCCTGGTCCAATTTTTTCAATTTTTCCTAACTCCTACACCTTGGGTAGTCACCAGTGTTATATCTCTAAAATCCATATTGGCCATATCACAACTTAGCCAATGGATCTTACACCGAGGCAAGGTATCAATTATATTGTGATTTACTTATCCTTGCTCATATATGATTATGTCGTGTGTGTAGATGGTAATCATACAACAATGGACTAGAGCTGGAGGAAACACTCAAGATGGATTGGTGTTGGAATAGTTGTGCAAGGAACAAGATTGATGGCACGGAAATGGATGGACAACGGAAGGTGAAATCTTGGCATTGGTAGCAACACATCTTCTTCTTTTCTCTCTCTCTCTCTTTTCTCTTAGCTACCAAATAAGGCTGGATGTCAATTGTGTATAGTGTTCACTCTTGTAGTTATGAACACTAATGTTGCCATGTATTGTAATGTTGATATGTTCACAAGTCATCCCATTCACCATTAGTTGTCATTCAAGTTAATAATCCCATACCTTCCCAATATTTTGTAAGGAACTCGAGGATGAGTTTTCATTTAGTCATGGGGGTATGATGAGCCGTGATATCTTGTACGTGATATCACATCCACCACNGGCAATAAAGACAAACTTTATGATAAACCTTGCAGCATACAGATTAAGCTAATTAGTAATTAATGATTATTTAATGCTTTCCTAGTTAATTAATATCTCTCTCAACCTTCAACCCCCTTAGTTAAATACACTTAGTACGACCGCTTCGAGCATGCGTGTAGCACTTGGTAACCAGTAACAATTAGCGTTTGGTAATCCTAGTAGCGTTGC
Source organism: Gnetum montanum (assembly GCA_015680685.1). NCBI lineage: Eukaryota > Viridiplantae > Streptophyta > Gnetopsida > Gnetales > Gnetaceae > Gnetum > Gnetum montanum. Next base: position 140,664 of record MNCI01036334.1, on the reverse strand, counting down.
ACTGGTTTAGGATGTGTACAGCAAGTGGGAACAGGACTGGTGTTAGGAACATTTAGAACTTAGTTAATGAATAGTTAATGTAAGTTAGCCACTTAGTTCTCTCTCCCTCTCCTTTATTAGCGGAAGACATAAAAAACACAAAAGCTATAAAAATCATATACCTCAAACTTACTTTACCATACAACTATGACAATACAAGTAAGTTTGGGAAGACAAAGATTGATTAACCCTGAGTATTCCATTAAGGTGCATAAGCACATGGTCCTCAGAGTTTGACTAGATCATGCATGAAATGCTCATATTTGTATGGTTGAGTGTAGGGGTACCTTCCCACTCATCATTAAAGAAGCTGAAAGTTGGTACTAGTCTTTAGAACTGAAATCTATCCAAAGATGAAGTGCCATGTTAGAATTGTTCAATGAAAAATATCAAATGTACTCTAGAGTGTGTCTAATCTAAGATAGAAAATCCAAGGCTAGAAATAAGGAACACACAAACCCTTGGATGCCACCATGGGCCCATAGTATTCACTCTTACATAGGTGCCCTGGCCATTGTTACTCTTAAAGAAAATAACTTCGCCACATCATAGATGGACTCATAGCATAAAGAATAAGAATCCTTGGGGTGTATGCCCAAGGGAGGCTTTCTAAAATGAGAGCTCATCAAATATAAAGGCTAATTGAGTAGGTAGAAAAAGAAGAAGGTGAGCTATGAAAAAGGAAGAGTGTTGGAGAGTATAATAGGTATCCATCCATCAAAAAATAAGAGGTTCGATTTTGTGATGAGGAGGAGTCAACACTTGATGAAGTGGTGAACAGAAATACCTTGCCCATCTAAAAATCTATTTCTGACATTTCAGCCAAGGTTGACAAGTTATAAGACTCTTTCAATGAAAAGTTTTAAACTACTTTGAAGATTGCTGAAGAATCCAAAGAGCAAAATAGTGATTGTAATCATAGATGACGAAAAGAATTTGAACATGCTTGCCAAAGAGGTAAGGGCAAAGATGCAATAGTAGAGGAAGTTGTGGAATCTAACTCTAATTATAAAATTGAATGTGACATCTGTCAATATAAACATCCAAAGGGATGCTACCTTATGATGCCACACTTACAAGAGTTTGGAGTGTGTGCATTAAATCCTTCCCTAGCATGTAGGAAAGCTCCAAGATGATTGCCTTACCCTCAAAGCAGTCCAAGGCAGTTCCACCAACAATAATAAGCTTACTACCCAAGTGGAACTCCTTCACAACCTTATGAATAGTACCAATAGTGGTACCAACCACAATTGTGGGGAATGCTGTAGGTAGCAGTACCTTTATAGGAAACTAGATCTATACAGGTGCTATGTTCAATAACCCATCTCCCCTAGTATTTCAGCAAGTCATGCATCATTCCATCATCACTATTATCCTCCAAAGTACCACCGAACACATTCACCATCTACTTGAGGAGAAAACCCATATCTATATCCTTATCATCCTCCACATCCCTCTGCACCTACACCTCCACCTTCAACTTAGTTACCTCCTACTCCATCCATGCAAGGTGAAATTACTCCATAGCTGTAGTAATGAAATGCTACAAGGGCTATACACTCACAACCAATTTTTCAACCAAGTAGTCTGGATAATCAATCAAGGAAATGACCTTTCTTTTGGCCCAACAATCCTCTCCAGCCCTCACAACCTACTCCAACTGATCACCCTGCATCTCCAGTACCCTCATCCTCTACATCAAAAACCTTCAAGCATCCTTCATATGAAGTGCCACCTAGGATCTACACTATAATGCTAATTCATGTTGTTTCTAATTGGACCAAGGCTAGCAACCTTCCTACAAAAGGATCTAATCCAGGAAGTCTACTCATCTTTCTAGAGATTGCTACATAAAAGCCATGCAAGGCTCTTCTTGACTTTGGTTCTAGCATTAACCTCATCTCCCATGATATGTACAAGACTTAGAACCTAACACCTCTTAAGAAGAGAAATTCCATCTAGAATTAGCCTGTCAGTCGATTATGGTCCCTTTGGGATTAGTAGAGGACATTGTAACCACAATCTATGGGTGGTCCTATCCTGTTGATTTTCTGGTAATCAAGGTGGACAATTGCAAAAGTGGATTTCCCATCATTATGGGAAGGGTTTGATTAAGCACAGTTGATGCATAAATGGGTATAAGGGACCTATCTCTTGAAATATCTATGGAAAATGAGTTAGGAAAAATTGAGAAGAAGCATATTCCATGCATCACATACAACAATAATGGGTGCAATTGCATGCAAAAGATTTAGTCAATTAAAATCACATACATTAAGGCATGCAGTTAGTATGCACAAGAAATTAACATCTAGAGGTGTTTGTACATACCATCCACAAAGTAAGAGGGTACCCATTGGTTGATAGCTGATTCAAATAGTAGCACAATATGCATGGAGGCAACCGAGAGCTTAACTTGTGCATATGTAGAAGGCATGGACAAAATTGAACAAGTCCATTCCCAACTCTCTAATGAAAATGATGATAACTATTGGGAAGAGTTGGTGATCCTTGATCACTTCAAGTAGGAGCCCTTAGAACTAAAAACTTTACTAGTTGGAATGGAGTATGCATTTTTAAAGAGTGGTAAACCAATCATCATTAATGCCAAAATTACTCCTAAACAAAAAGAAAAGTTGTTGAAAGTGGTGAATAAATGGTCAATAGCCTTTGCTTGATCATATCAAGAGCTAATAGGAATAGATCCAAGCATATGCTAGCACCGCATCTACACTGACTCAGCCATGAAGCCTAGAAGGTACATACAGAGGCGACTAAACCCCAAATTGAAGTAAATCATTAAGGAGGAGATAGATCAACTCCTCAAGGTGGGGTTTATCTATCCAATCGTAGATAGTGAGTGGGTTAGCCCACTTGTAATTGCACCAAAGAAGGATGGGAAATGGTAGCTTTGCATTAACTTTAGGTGTTGGCAACATTTAAGGATCACTTTCCTTTTCCATTTGTAGATCAAGTATTAGACACCATATCTGAGCATTTTTATTATAGTTTCTTGGATGGTTATAGTGGCTATAACCAAATCCAAATTGTGCCATAAGACCAAGCCAAGACAACATTCATGACTACTCGGGGGACTTTTGCATTTGTAAGATGCCATTTGGCCTTACAATACCCCTGCAACATTTCAATGCTTGGTCCTTAGTATCTTTCAACAATAGATTGGTAATGGTGTTGAAGTATTCATGGATGACTTCTACACCTATGGAGCTACCTTTGAGCAAACCTTGAACCAACTTGAGCAAGTACTAAAGAGATGTGTTGAGACAAACCTACAGCTCAACTAGCAAAAGAGCCATCTCATGATCCAAGAAGGCATTGTGCTAGGGCACCAAATTTCGTAGAGAGGGATTTAGGTAGACCCAAAAAAGATAAGGGTCATCCAAGGAATAACATGCCAACCAGAGATCATTAAAGATGTTCAGTCATTCCTTGGACATGCTGGTTACTATCAACGCTTTATTGAGAATTTCTCTAAGATTGCAAAGCCATTGGTAGAACTTACAAAGAAAGATGCACCTTTCATTTGGACCAAGGAATGTGAAAATTCATTCCAATAATTAAAAGAGAAACTCATAGAAACACCAATCCTACTGATTGGTCCAAACCATTCCATATCATGACAGACGCATATAACTATGCTTTGAAAGCAGTACTCACACAGATGGATGATAAGAAATGTCTATATTATATCTACTACATGAGTTGAAGCATTGTGGGAGCACAGTTAAATTACACCACCACAGAGAAGGAATTAATGGTAGTGGTGTACATGTTAGAAATGTTTAGACATTATGTTCTAGGTAACAAAGTATTTGTACATATGGACCATATTGCAATTTTCTTCCTTATGAATAAGTCGATGGTGAGCCCTTGTGTTATACAGTGGCATATGATCTTGTAGGAATTCGATCTTACTATGGTAGATCTAAAAGTAACGTGATCGCTGACCATCTTTATCACTTAAGATGGGATAACAAAGAGGAGGAGAGCCCGCTCTCTAATCAATTTCTAGACGAACTCCTCTTTACTGGAGCAATAAATGAACAAACACTTGAAAAAGCAATCTGGTATAATGGCATCCTCACATATCGTCTTACTCAAGAGATGCCACAAGACTTGAATTTAAGAAAAAGCAAAAATTTCTTCATTGGGTCAAATACTTCATGGAAATTAATGGACACCTTTACAAGGTGTGTGCTAATGGCTTGATCTGTTGGTGTGTCCTTGACAACAATCAACTGCACATTCTCTAGGATACTCATAAAGGACCTTGTAGAGGCCACTATGCAGGGAGACACATAGCCATAGAAATCTTAATGGAAAGATACTATTGGCCCACAATATTTAGGAATTCCCACTAGTTTGTAAAGTCTTGTGAATGTTGTCAATGTGACAAAGGGATGATTGCTCATATGGAAGGTCCTTAACAGTGGATTGAACCACTTGAACCTTTCAACATATGGGGCATTGATTTCATGGATCCCATCACACCCATGTCTAACGAGAAAGTGTATATTATAGTAGCAATTGACTATTGCACAAAATGGGTTGAAGCGGCAACTGTTATAGATTGCACATCATCCACTGCTGCTAGATCTATACAACATATTGTAAATAGGTTTGGGGTGCCACGTTCACTAATTCCTAATAATGGAACTCATTTCACAAGTGCCACATTTAGAAAATTAATGTAATGCTTTAGGGTAGAACATAAATTAACAACACCTTACTATCCCCAGGCCAATAGTCAAGTAGAGGTAATCAACTAGGAGATTACAAAAATATTAATGTGAACCATTAGCAAATATAGGATGGATCAAAGCAAAAAAATTAATGATGATATTTGGTCTTACTGATCAACTTGGAAACTTCCTTTGGATATTCTCCCTATGAGTAAGTGTATGGAAAACCTCCAATGCTCCCAAATCAATCTGAGCTCTGTACACTCTCAATAGCCTGTGAACTAAACCTTGATCTAAGTTTAGCACAAAAGGAAAGATTGATCAATCTGAACATGCTAGACAAAAATTGCTTAGTGGCCCTATCTTTGAATGAGGTGAACAAGGCATTTAGCAAGCAACACCATGACCTTAAAATTAGGAAAGTAAGATTTCAACTAGAAGATAAGATCCTCTACTAGAACCCCACACATGTACCTCAAAAGGTAAAATTTCAAACATTGTGGAAGGGATCGTATATAATTGATCAAACCTTTTCCTCTAGGGCCATGATAATTTACAAACCTAACAGCCCAAATAAAAAGTAGTTGGTCAATATGCAACAAGTCAAACCTTTTTGAAAACCAAGATTAGCCAGTGTAACTACCGTCTCAACTAATGGATATCCACAATCTATTTTTTAGATCTCTTCCTTCCAACTCAGTCATGGGGGAGATAGCCATCTATGCTGACCATTATCATGGCCTCTTAGTTTTTCTACCTTTTTTTTCACATTTTTTATTTTACAAATTTTTTATTTTCGAATTTTTCTAATTTTATATCATTTTTAGTAGCTTTAAAATTTCTTGCTTATTTTACACTTTCTTATCTATTTTACTTTATTTTCTTTCTTTTGTTTATTTTGATTAAGTGTGATATTTTCACATTTTTGCTAATAAATTTGTTTTATTGTCACAAGACACAATGCTACTATTGTTTTTTGCTAATGATGGTTTGTGCTTAATGTGTGATTGTGGATGTCAGGTTTCTATTTTTAAATTCTAATGTCTGATGACTTTGACATGGTTTATTTTTCATGGAACAAGCAATGAGTCCAAATCATCTACCCATCCAATGAGCTGTATGGTTTTCTTTGTTCTTGGAATTTGAGGATCCTTTTTCATTAAAGAAAATTTTAATCAATCAATGACCTTGGTAGTTTCAAAATTAGGAAGGATCCAAAGGTTTGTAAAGGGTGTGCCTTCAAGGGGACACAATACTCTTTGTACTCTTCTTCTTGCTTGAGTGCTTGAGTGTTTTTTTGTGGACTTCTTACCATTCCATACCATCCAATGATAGGAAGACAAATAATGTTGTTGCGTAGTGTGGTTCCCATCATTCAAAGAAAATAAAAGAAAAAACAAAAACAATGATAGAAATTCAAACCACACACTTTCAACATAAATAAGTCCTCACATGGTGTGATTTCTATTTCAAAAAAAAAAAACAAACAATGGAGGCTGAAGGCACATCCCTTAGACAAATAAAAGGGCTACAATCACTAGTTATGGGACTCAAAAGACATATGCCTATGCCTAAATGTCCCCTCTAACTAAGGCCCCCTCTCTCTCACTTCCTACTTCTTTCTCCTCTTTGTGGAATGGTAGTTATCTTGTGGGGATACTCTTGTGTCTCGAGTGGGTAGATCGATCTTAGAGTGACAATGTGAAGTCACTAAAAGTGGAAGGCTTTGGTTTGGATTGAGGATGAAACTTCTCATGTCATTTTAACCAAAAATCCACAAAGGAAATTTTTTATGACCTCAATTTGGAACTCCATTCCACCTTCTCTATCATCCATCCATTTTGTCATAACTCACCTCACTATCAGGTTCTATGTTATGCTCTATGTCTTAGTTTGACGTGTTGGGATTCTTGAGTGAATTATTTGGGTTGGTCCTTAATTTGTTATGATCATTAAATCGACTATGGGGCCCATGGACTCCTTAATTGAGGTTATGCAAGGTAAAAAAGGGCATGAGCCTACTATGGGGAGGACCCACTTGCATAGCTTTTGGCTTGATTAGTTAAGGTTCCTTACCTCTGACATTACTACAATCTTATATTTCATGTTTTCCATTATGTAAACCACTTAGTACTCCTTAATCTTTCATTGCATTTATCCATTAAATTAATTTGCTTCATTTTTTTAAATTTATGAACTTCAACGCCCTTTTCTCATGATTTCATACTATTCTTGGTCTTCTAAGCTTTCATTTGACCCCAATTTCATCAAAAAATTCCTTGTATTTTGAAATTTTGACTAAAGTCAATGGTGGTCAACAACTACATTGACAAGGCCTTATCGATGTAGCCAACCACATCAACGAGGCCCTATTGACAAGGCCTCATCAATGCAATGCAAAAATACTATATATACCACTAGATACTTTGGAATTTTTTGTAATTTTCTCATAATACATGGGGAATTTTTGTAATTTTTCAGAGCCCTAAACCTTCTAAAGTCCATAACTTTTAAACTGTTTGTCCAAATCACTCCATTTTATCATGGGGGCCACAAACCTTAAGGTTTCTAATGTAATGTTTAAAAATTTTTCTCCCAAGGATTAGTAACCCATAAACATCAACTTTTTCCAAGTTAACCCTTCTAATAATCTCTAGGATGATTTATCAATGATAAGGCATAAATAGAAATAACAATTAAGTTAATTAAATCAGCCATAATCACAACTTAGCCAAGTGTAACTACCCTTAAGAGTTAAGGTATCCCAATTGTTTTAAGGTTACACAATGATTGTTAATCCATGGTTCTATTGTGATTACAGATGGCACCCAAACAAAAATGTCTGCAGGAAGAAGAACCCTCACAACCATGAGAGAAATGACCTAGAGCTAGAAGGGGCTAGTAGGAACAAGACCAAGAATAACAAGAGGCAACCCATGCAATAGAACTTCTTCATGAGGAGCCCGATGTGGAATCTGTTCAATAGATTCCAAAAGAAGAAGTGCCTATAGAACAATCTCAATGAGGAGAAGCACTTAGACCTATGCCAAGGGTTGAGGTCACTTTGACTCAAGCCTTCCTAGACATCATCAAGTCTAGAGAAATCCAAAGATTATTTCTTCAAGAGATAAACTTTGAGCCATTTTTTAAGAAAGCTCCAAAGGATGTCAAGACAAAATTGCAAGCCTTTCCCATGTGGCTAGTCATCATGACCAGTGGGGAGTGATACATGAAAGAGACCTATCTCTTTTGGAATAGCCAAATGTTGGGGTCTATTATAAAAATCAAGGACATTCAAGTATCCTATTCAGTAGAAGCTATTGCATAGGCATTGGAGTTTCTAGACATTGGAACGCAGTTGGTAGAAATATCAACAAAAGGTGATCTTGAGGCAAAAAGGAAGTAGACCTAGCGATGCTATGGGATGGACTGTAAGGAGTATGCTACACACACCGATGAAGTGAATTTATTTCAAAATTATAGCCTATCACCTCAATCTCATAGTGAGGCCAAGCAAAGTGACTACCTTCTCCACTCATGCATGCATTGCTCTAAGTAAAAAATTTCCCATTAACCTTCCACAATTGATTTATTTGAAGATCAATAAGTGCTTCAAGGAGAACGAATATGGAAGGAAGACCTTGCCCTTTTCATGTCCTATTAGGAAAATTTTCAAGAGGGTAGGTATTGTTCACTATTCAAATGACACTCTAAGGCATGCTCCCTTGGTCTCATGGGTAGAAATCATGAAAGATAAAACACCAACAACCATTCAAGAAGAGAAGATGCCACGACTCACTCAGGAGACAACACCGAAGGCTTGCATAATCTTTGAGCATATGCAACAAATCTGAGAGTGGCTCTTGAGTGAACAAGAGCAACATGCAGGAATGATTAGAGTGGATCCATCTATGTATTAGCCAGTAATGAGTCACCTTAATGAGATGGCTTGAACAGTTAGCTACATGGAGAGAGGTGGTTTCATTTTCTCTATCCAAACAATGTAGCTACCTTCAAGGTCAAATCCTAATGCTTGGGAGGTAACAATGTCATTAGCAACATATCATCTATTCCTATAAATATTTGGAAATGTTGCCACTTTCTCAGTGAGGTTGGAGGAAGGTGAAGAGGCAACTGTCTTGGTGATGTAGAACTAAGGATAAGAGACAGTGGTAGAAGTGGTAGCTAACCATGTAACTAAAGCATTGAATGCACCCATGATGTCTTTACCAGACATCTCTACACTCCAAGATGTGTAGATGTATATAGGCATGATCAGTGGGAAATTGAACATAGCCCAGCATGAATAACTATTGGAATGACTAGTTGGAACCAGGCAACCAACTTTGGATATCTTTAAACTTCTAGAGAACATCACTGCAACCCAGTCAAAGCTATTAAATGCAAGGGGCCAATGCATCATTTTAAAGGGGCAACTAGAAATAGTCCAAAAGCAAAACCAATGCTTGCCCACAGAGGTTGCTAAACTTTGTGCCCAACTTATAGAGTAAGAAATCCTTAGCCTAACAACGATAAAAGATGAAGTTATCAAACAGCTTCAAGAATGATTTCAAAAGGCTAAGGAGGAAGCAGTAATGGCCATCTTCAAATAGTCCATGGCAGAAGCTGAAACACACTTAATCAAAAATGACTTAAATCAGATGCACTAAGAAAATGAAGCATTGACTATGCAAAATCATTTCCTGTGAAATGTTGATGCTCAGAGAGATCAAATGCAAGAATTCATTCATCAATAGTAGAAGTAGCTTGCTAGAGTCAACACTGAACTAAGAAAATTGGCTGTAGAGAATTGTAATCTATCAATGGAGGAGGTACGCACCTTACAACAAAAGTCTTTCATCAAAATCACCACCTGGAAGAACCAAGCTCTTAAATTTGAGAGAGCAAAAAATCATTATAGGACTAGGTTGAATTGCAAAAGGAAATTAATGAAAAAGAAATCTAGATGGCAAAGGCTAAAGTGAATGAAGCTCTCTAGCAACTCCAGCAAGGAAGAGAGATGTGACAGCTCATCCTCGATGGGATTGATATCTACAACAAAGTAGAGGTTCCCTAAAAGGAGTTGCAAATTGAAGAGATGACAGAGTATATAGAGTTGGCCAATCTCCATTACGCAAACCTAGCAATGTTGACAGCTGGATGGTTGTGATTGGAATTGGAGAAACAAGTGGCTAGTTTGTATCTACTATACAAGGTTGAGTTCAAACACCACAAGAACACTAAGTAAAAGCTTGAGACTTCTAATGCTGAACTTGAAGTCCTCAAAGGATGATTCACATATCAATGATCCATCACTGAGGACCTATCTAAATGGATGAATGAATACTAGAAGCTGAAAAACACAGTGTGATCGTTTAACATTGAATGCAAATAGTTCACTACCTAGTTTGTCAATGTCAAGAAGTTTTTTTTAGTAATCTCATATCCTTGGGATGTGCCCATTCCAGCTCACATTGGGGAAGCTGCGTGGATGGTGCATGATTCTAGGAGCAAGGAGGAGAAAATAAAAGCATTGTTGGATGTTTTTTGCCTTCCACATGAAGTTGAAACAACAATAGGACAACCACAACCACCTCAACCACTACCAATGCATGAAGCTGGTGAAGGTCCCTCGAAGCCTCAAGAACCACCATTGTCTAGGACTGTTTGATTTTCTCTAATAAGATTTACATAATCAAGGAACACGTTATCCAATTTTTGAAGAGTTGTGTTATGGTATTCAATTTTGTGTCTTAAACAACACCATTTTTGTAATGTGTTGATCTATACACCGAGGCACTCCATTTTTTTATCAAGTCAGTCAAGTTTATTTTGTTGAAAGAAATGTCAATCAATAATTCCATACCTTCCCAATTTTGTAAAGGAACTTGAGGATAAGTTTTCATTTAGTCGTGAGGATATGATGAGTTGTCACTAGTTGACTATGTCAACAAGGCCTTGTTGACACAACCAACTACTTTAACGAGGCATCATTGACGCATTTTGTCTTGCATTGATGAGGCCTCATTGATGTAGTGTTTGTTCATTGCCTATAAATACGTGCCTACTAGCAACATTTATGGGGAGTCCAGATTTCAGTAGTAGCGAAGCTCTTGCATTTTTTCCATTTCAAAGTTAGAATTTTTTCAAAGTTAGCAGGAGTCATTGAGTGTATGGATTTTTATTCGAGCATTGTTGTACCTAAGCATGATAGTGTGTGCAGCAATAAAGATGAGCTTTCTAATAAACATTTCAGCACTTTAGATAGATTAGCTATTTTATTTATGCATTTAATTTTTTCAATTATTTATTAAATGCTTTCAATTAGTTATCAAATATTTTCTAGTTATTACGTTAATGAGACAATTAAGCAAAATAGATTACACAAAAATACAATCTCTTTGAGTGACACGTATTCACTTGGTAATCCCAGTAGTGTTATCACTTGGTATGTCCAATACCGTAGCGTTTGGTCACCCAGTAGTGAATATGTGGGTTTAGAATGTGTACAGAAAGTAGGAATAGATACTTATGTTAGGATTAGTTAAATGATTAATTAATTAGTAATTTATATTAGTTAATTAAACTCTTTTTATCTACATTTTGAGCATCAAAATATAAAATACAAAATGATAAAAATCATATGCCTCAATTACACTTAACCATACCAACGTACATCACAAGTGTAATTGGGAGGACAACAATTAACCTTAAGCCTAGATTCACTTCCTAAAGGCCTAGTGCACTGGAAGCAATAAAGTCCTTGAAATTTGATCGGATTATGCATGAACACTTGTTAGTCGTATGGTTGGATGTAGGGGTACCTTGCTGCTCATCACTCACTATGAGCTAAATCGTACCTATAGACTTCACTAGCTCCACGTGGGAAGACAACGGTCTCGAACTTAAACCAATTGCTAGCATAATAACATTGCCTTGTTCATGGATTATGATTTAGTCATATGTAAACTCATGTGACTTGTATGATTGGATGTTGGATTGCTCCACCATCATCACTAGCATTGTTGTCGAGGAGAAGTTAATGTATGTCGAGTAATTGATTTCATAAAGTTCATTTTATCAAGAACCCAAAGTCAAAATTCATAATCTTCTAATAACTCTAAAATAAGCACACTTAACCAAAAATATTTAAAAAGATACATCATCACCTACCAAAGAGACAAAAAGGGGTAATGATAGAATAAGTGATGAAGAAGAATGAAGTATGCCAATGCAAGTAAGGATCTCATATGCTTATCACAATCCTTATTATTCAAATTTTACTTTCATCTCTCACCAAGATGGGAAACTAATGTGGAGAGATCTTCAAGGTAACATTTCTCTACCTCCAAATTTCTTAGCACCCATCATGCTTTAGAAAACTCTAAGGGGCATGAATCTAAGTAAAGCACTTGACAGTATCATGTGACCAAACACATGACACGACCCTATCAACCCACTAAGGAGTAAGTAAAGAGAGATGCTGCCATGGAAATTAAACATGTCCAAAATAAAGGAAAGAAAGTCAACTCTCTTATTATCTTAGAATAGCTTGAGAGTGATGCATTCATTGCTATGCAACTCCACCAAAATCATGAACTCCATTCGTAGACACCTATCATCTGATTGGAGTAATCTGTCAAAGTTCAACTACATTCCACCATAGTAGAGACACCTAAGAGGGAGGCAACTAACTCAAAGTATAAGTAGGACTCAAGGCCAAGAGTTTTTTCTAGATATTACAAAGAAGAATACTAGAGTTATGAAATGAGGATAAGCTATCATCATTCTCCAATTGACTCATCCTCATCCTTATGATCATCAATTGACTCTGATAGGAGGAGCCTAAGGCACCAAGACCATGATAGGGAGAAGAGAAGGACTCGTGATTATGTATGAAGAAGATACAAGAATACAAGAGAAGATTGAGAATGACATAAGCACCAAAGGGGATATTCCTACAACAAAGCCAATGTACCTAATTACGACAATGAACTTCTATTGGCTTCTTGAAGCATGATCAACATTAGGGAAGCTATTCATATTTCAATTAGGCAGTCAAGGATAGTTGTATCAAATAGCTAGATATGAATAACATGCCCAAATATGAGGGTGGTTATAATGTTTATCCTTAACACCACCTTCAAGCATTTCACGATGTTTGCGCCCTACAAAATATTGAAAGTGACTAGTAGAAATTAAAGTTGTTCCCAAAAAAATTTGTGAAAGAAGTTGAGAGATGGTGATGAGTGGCAGGTACCCCCTATGTCCAACCATATGAATCGCAAGTGTTCATGCATGATCTAGTTGAATTCTATGGATGGAACTAGTTGTGGCATCTAGATCATTATACCTTGATCACACTTCACCATCTTCCTACTTGGACTAGTGGTAGCTTTGTTACATATGGTTTAGTCTAGAGTGAGTCATGTGATTATTGATATTTTTTTGACCTTATGATACTTGATGAGTGGCGAGGTACTCCTATGCCCAACCATACGAATCACAAGCATTCATGCACAATCTAGTTGAACTTTACAAACCTTAAGTTCTTAAGTACACTAGTTTCAAGGAAGTGAAATCTAATTGAAACGATCATTGTCTTCTTAGTTCCACTTGTGAGGTACAAGTATATGGTTAAGTGCAACTAAGGTATGTGATTTTTATCATTTTATATTTTTTAAGTTTAATTTCCTAGAACTAGAATGAAAGGTAGAGTAATTTAAGATCTAATTGATCTACTACCTAGCTAGCCTAACACAAGTACCCATTTCCACTCTCTAGACACATCTTGAACACATGTAGCACAACTAGGTTACCAAAAATTAAGCATTTTTGGGTTACCAAGTGCTACACGTATGGTCAAAGTGGTTGTGCTTATGTTCATTAACAACTAGAAATTAATTGCTTAATGAAAATGCATTTAAAGTAAAGTGCATAAATAATAAATGCATTAAAGGAAATACTAATCTATTCTTAGTGCTACAAAGATTATCAAAAGTGTTCATCTTTATTCCTATCATACTACAGTGCTCAAGTACATCAGTGCTTGAATAAAGATCCATATACACTTAGACGTTTACTACAAGCACTCAGAAAATATTCTAACTTTGAAGAAAAAAAATTGTAAGAGCCTCACTATGCTATGATAAAAAATATGAAAAAAATATATGAAAATCATGAGCCCAAGCACTATATTTATAGGCTAGCATATACCTTGCGATATGAAATATTTGACATCACATATTAGGCTCTGATATTGGAGTTAGTCAAAACATGATTCATCATACCCCCACAACTGAATGAAAACTCATCCTTGAGTAAAGAAGAGAAGGAACAAGTTCCTTACAAAATATTCGAAAGGTATGGGATTATTGACTAACATACAAACTAACTCAGATGGAACAAATAAAATCCTAAGTGCTCAACTATACAGATTACAATATTTTAAAAAGTTTGGTGTTCATGACAAGAGAATAGAACACCCTAGACAAAATTGACACCCAACTCCTCTTGGCAACTGAAGAGCAAGGAAGAAGATTCAACAATCATAAATAGTCCTCATCATATAGTACTATTGCTACTACCTTTTTGAAGATAGTCCCACTTCTAGTTCACTCATTATGTCCATGCTTCCCACTATAATCACAAAAAAATCGTGGATTAGTGTGCAATGTGTAACATATAGTTTTGACATACCTTGTCTTGTTAATGGTTACACTTGACTAGGTTGTGATTGGGATGAATGAATTTAGTTAATAGTGTTAGTCGGAAAGTTGATAAATAGGGTAAAATGGATAAGTGGTCCATTAAATTTGAAAAAGTTCAAATGTGAGAAAATGCTTGAAGAGGGTTTAAGAATTCACAATAGTAACTATAAAAGGTTTTATTGAAAAACATTGTGAATATGCACACAATTAGATGTCATTGATGAGTTAAACAAAAGGATTTGATTGTAAGAGTGTCTAAGGATAAAGAACTTAACTAAGCCAACCAAAAGATATGCAAGTGGGTCCTTCCCAAAGTAGACATAGGTCTTTTATTGCCCTTACATAACTTCAAACTAAGGAGTCCACAGGATCCATGGATAATTAATGGTTACAAAAAGTTAAATACAAACACCCAGAAGAAACTACCTAAGAATTTCAACATATCAAACCAAGACATCAAACAAGAACATGAAACTAACAGTGAGGTGAGACATGGAAAGCATAGGTGGAAGAAAATGAGAGTGGAATGGAGTTCCTGATTAAGGTCACATGAAGTCCCTTGTGAATTTTATGGTTAAATGACTTGATAAGATCCATCCTTAATCTAGACAAAACCAACCATGTTCAATGACATCGCATTACTATTCTAAAACTAGTCCACCTCCCTAAGACACAAGAGTGCTCTCACAAAACAACCACCATTCCTTATTAGAGAAGAAAAGAGAAGTAGGGGGTGAGGAAGTGCCTTAGTTAGAGGGGACCTTCAGGCATGGGTAACATGTCTTTCTAGTCCCATAACTAGTGCTTGTAGCCTATTTATTTTTTATAAGGGGTGTGCTTTGAATTCCCATCATTTTTTATGAGAACCACACCATGCAAAGACTTATTCAACTTTCTTTTATTGGTTGACATGGAATGGTAAGAAATCCATGAAAACACACATGCACCTAAGTAAGAAGAAAAGCACAAAGAATACTGAATCCCTTTGAAGTTATACCCTATTCAAACCTTTGAATCCTTTCTAGATCCAAAAACTACCAAAGTCACATATTTGTTATAGTTTTATTAATGAAAAAGGGATTGCACATTTCTAGAACAAGGAAAACCATAGAGTTTGTGGATGGGTGAATTTTGTGGACTCACTTCCTATTGCATGAAAAAGAAATCATGTCCTAATTATCTATAACAAAATTCAAAGCTAGAATCCAAACATCAACAATCAAACAACTGAATAGTACATACGACCATCAAGCAACAAATTACCACTATGCCTGGCACTTATTAACAAAAAGTTAGAAACTCACATAAGAATAAAAGAAAATATAAAAGAAAGTGTAAAATATTTAGGAAATAGCAAATATACTAATGATGTTGTAAAAAAAATTTGAAAAGATTAATAACATGAAAACAAGAAGATGTAAAACAAAAATGTGTAAAACAAAGATGTCTAAAACAAAAAAAAGGTGAAAAATTGAGGACCTACTTATATAGTTAGTGTGGATGGCCATCTCTCCCTTGATTGAGTTGAAAAGTGGAGATTTGAAATATTGAGCATGGTTGTCCATCTAATGAGGTGTTTGTTGTATTCGTTGACTAGCTATTTTGTGTCTAGGGTCTTAGGTTTTTAGATCATGATGGCCCTAGAAGGAAAAGTTTCATAAATTATATAAGGTCCTTCCCACAATGTTTGAAACTTAGTTCATTAAGGTATGTGTGTGGGATTTTAGTAGAGAACCTTATCTCTTGGTTGAAATTTGACTTTCCTAATTTCAAGGTCATGGTGCTTTTTGTTGAATGCCTTGTGCAACTTGTTAGATGATAAGACCACCAATCAGCTTTCATCTAGCAAGTTGAGATTTATTAATCTTTCTTTTTATGCTAGACTCAAGTCAAAGTCAAGGTCACAAGCTGTTGAAAGTGTATAGTGCTTAGATTGAATAGGAAGTGTTGGCAATGTTCCATACAGAAGCTCATAGGGAGAGTAGCCTATAGGAAGTTTTCATGTTGAGTGGTAGGCCCAAAGGGCATCGTTGAGTTTTGTGCTCCAATCTTCCCTATATTTTCTAATAGTTGTTATTAGAATCTTTTTGATTTCCTCATTGGTAACCTTAGCTTGACCATTGGCTTGGGGGTGGTAGGGTGTTATGAGTTTATGTTCAACCCCCAAGCGTTGCATGAGCTTCCAAAAGGTAGTGCTTATAAAGTGAGTTCCATTATCAGAAATTAATACATGTGGCACCCCAAACTTGTTTACAACATTTTTTTGTACAAACCGAGTAGCAATTGAAGATGTACAGTTAGTGATGGCTGTTTCTTCTACCCATTTCGTATAATAATCAATATCGACTATGATGTATGCCTTTTCATTTGACATGGATGTGATGGGACCCATGAAATTAATGCCTCAAATGTTAAAGGGTTCTATTAGTTATATCCCTTATTAAGGTCCCTCCGTTCAAGCAGTCATTCCACCATCTCGTTGGCAAGGTTCACAAGAGTGGACATATTGATGAGCATCCTTGAAGATTGTTGGCCAATAGTACCCTACCATCAAGTTTTTAATGGTCATGCATCTCCTAGCATAGTGGCCCCCACAAGGACCTTCATGAGCATCTTGGAGAATGTGTAGTTGATTAGCATTAGAGACACACCATCAAACTAGGCCATCGATGCACACCTTGTAGAGGTGTTTGTTGATCTCCATGAAGCATTTCACCTGGTGAAAAAATTTTTGTTTCTTTTGGTGGTCCAACCCTTGTGGCATTTCTTAAGTGAGAAGATAGGTGAGAATGCCATCATACCATTTAGGCTCATTGGGCAATTATTTAGTTATAGCCCCAGCAAAGAGAAGTTCATCAAGAAACATATCAAATAATGGGCTTTCTTCCTCTATGTTGTCCCATCACAACTGAGACAAGTGATCAGCAACCACATTTTCAATGCATTTTCAATCTACCATTGTAAGATCAAATTCTTGTAAGATCACTAGCCACTTTATGACACAGGGTGTCACCATTGTCTTGTTCATTAGGAAGTGGATGACATTGTGGTCCATGTGCCCAAACATCTTGTATCCAAGCACATAATGCCTAAATTTCTCTATAGCAAACACCACTACCATCAATTCTTTTTCTATGGTGATGTAGTTTTGTTATGCATCCACAATGCTTCAACTAGTGCAGTGAATGTAGGATGGAGGTTTCTTGTCATCAATCTATGTAAGCACAGCTCCCAAGGCATAATTTGATGCATCTGTCATGACATGAAATGGTTTGGACTAGTTGGATGTTTGCAGAATTGGAGTTTCTATAAGTTTCTCCTTCAGTTGCTAGAAGGTTTTTTCACATTTTGTGGTCCAGAAAAATGGAGCATCTTTCTTTTTCAGCTCAACTAACAATTTTACGATCTTAGAGAAATTATCTATGAATCATCAATAGTAGCCAGTATGTCCAAGGAGTGACTGAACATCTTTGACATTTTTTGGTTGACTGGTTATTCCTTGGATGACCCTTATTTTCTTAGGGTCTACCTCAATTCTTGCTTGTGATATTCTATGCCCCAACATAATGCCCTCTTAGACCATGAAATGACTTTTTTGCCAATTCAGCCACAAGTTTGTTTCAACACATCATTTTAACACTTGCTCAAGGTAGTCCAAGGCTTGCTCAAATGTAGCTCCATAGGTGGAGAAGTCATCCTTGAAGACTTCCATACCACTACTAATTTGCTATTAAAAAATGCTTAGGACTAGGTGTTGGAACGTAGCAAGGGCATTGAATAGACCAAATGGCATCTTGTGATATGCAAAAGTCCCCCATGGACTTGTGAATGTTGTCTTGGTCTAGTCCTCTGGTGTGATCTGGATTTGGTTATAGCCACTATAACCATCCAAAAAACTGTAGTAGTAATGCATAGATATTGTGTCTAACACCTAATCAATGAATGGCAATAGAAAGTGGTTCCTAAATGTTGGCATATTCAACAACCAAAAATCAACATAGACCTACTACTTGTCACATTTCATGGGTACAATAATGAGTGGACTAACCCACTCACTATTTGCAATGGGATAGATAAACCTTGCCTTGAGAAGTTGTTCGATTTCCTCTTTGATAATCTACCTCAGTGTAGGATTCAATCATCTCTATGGCTATCTCTTTGGCTTTACAGCCAGGTCGATGTAGATGCGATGCTGGAATATCCTAGGATCAATCCTTGTGAGTTCCAAATATGACCAAGCAAAGGCTGTTGATCATTTTTCAACCACATTCAATAACATCTTTTTCTATTCTGGAGGAATATTTTCATTCATTATGATAAGCTTCCCATTCTTTAAAAACACATATTCCATGCCAGTTGGTAGAGTTTTTAGTTCAAGGGGCTCTTGAAATTTTTAGAAATTTCTAATTCTCCCTAGTAGGTATCATCATTTGCATCATTAGATAGTTGGTGATGAACTTACTCTAGTTCATCCATGCCTATGACATATGCATATGTTAGGCTCTTAGTCGATTCCATGCAAAGTGTGCTACTCTCAAAGTCAACGATCAGCCACTGGGTACCCTCCTATTTTTTGGCTGCTACATACAGACACCTTTGAATTTCTACTTCTAGTGCACATTGCTTGCATGCAAAGATGGATGCTCATTTTACTGCCTAGAGTTTCTACACACAATTACACCCTATATTGCTATACACGATGCATGAAACTTGCTTCTTCTTAGTCTTCTCAAATGCATTTTCTTTAGATATTTCTAGGGAAATATCTCTAATGTCCATTCTTGCATCAACAGTGCTTAGCCATGTCCTTCCCGTGATGATTGAGAAGTCCCCTTTGCAATTCTCCACCTTGATCACTAGGAAATCAACAGGATACGATCACCCACAAATAGTGGTCACAATGTCTTGCACTAGTTCCAATGGAACAATGATGATGGACTTGTCTATCAATTCTAACATGATATTACTCTTCTTAAGAGGAGGCAGGTTACATGCAATATTCATCTCATGAGAAATTAGGTTGACACTAGAACCTAAGTCAAGAAGATTTTTTGCATGGTTCATTCCTAGCAATCTACAAATAAATAAGAAGACTTCTAGGATCTGCTAACTTCCTAGGAAAGTTGCTAGCACAAATCCAATTAGATACAACATGAATAAGCATCATAGTATAGATATTGGGTAGTATTTGGTTTGAAGGGAACTCAAAGGAATTTGATATAGAGGAAGATAAAGAAATAGGGTTGTCAACTATATGTGTATTTGAGGGCTTAGGCAGACTACATGGCTAGAAGAAAGGTCTTTTCTTTGATTGAGTATCCAAACCACTTGGTTGATGAATCAGTTGTATATTAATGACCCTAGTAGCATTACATTGTTGCAGTTAAGTTGGAAGTTCACCTTGCATAGATGGAGTAGGTGGTAGCTGTGTAAAGGATGGACGAAGATGTGCAGGAACAAAAGAAGGATAAGGGTAAAAGGTGGTATCCCTTCTTACATGTGGAGAATGAGTTCAATAATAATCAAAAGGGTGGTAGTAATATTGGAAAGTAGAAACATGACTAGAGAAGTCACATGGAGATAGGGGTTGCTAAACATAATACCCATATGGATTAGGTTGTCAGTAAGGGTATTGCTACCTTGGTTGTGCCAACACCCATGAATGTGGTTGTTGCCACTGTTGATATTGCTTATATGATTGTGGTGGAGTTCCACTTTAATAATACTATTGTTGCTAGTAGAACTGCCTAGAATTACCTTGAGGATAAGGTAAGCATCTG
Organism: Gnetum montanum; assembly: GCA_015680685.1. NCBI lineage: Eukaryota > Viridiplantae > Streptophyta > Gnetopsida > Gnetales > Gnetaceae > Gnetum > Gnetum montanum. The sequence continues at coordinate 120,432 of MNCI01036334.1, read as the reverse complement.
GGTCTTTGCCTTTGTGCTAGTCATGGATTTAAGGCATACACCTCAAATTCCTATGAATGTGAAAAAATAAGACAACATACTTTAGAATGTTCGTAATTGTAGACATCACATCCACCACCATCATCTAATTCACTTCCCACAACTTTCTCTAATGCAAAAATATTACCCTTACCTCTTTGATAGGCACATTTAACTTCCTTGTGCCTCCTGCACTCACGATCACCACCATGTTCTTTGGACTCTTCAATAATTTTTAGGTCAGCTTGAAATTTGCTATCCATGGAGTTCTATAACTGATCAACCTCGGCCATGATTTTAGATTGAAATTTTTGAAGTGGAAAGGCTTTCCTATTCACCACCTCATCAAGTGCTGATTCTTTCTCACTATCACAAAACCAAACCTCCCACTTGTGAATGTAAGGATTGTGATTATACTCTTCTACACTTTCTCATTTTCTTAATTCACCTTCCTCTTTAGCTACCTACTCAATCAATCTTTGGATCTGACAAGCACTTAATTCTGATAGTTATCCTTGGGCATAGATGCCAAGGGTTCTCCTCATTTTAGATTGAAGTCTATCTACAATGTGATGAATTTGATCCAATTGAGAATAATCATGGCCAGGACATCTATGCATTAAGGAATAGTATCGACTGATGGCAGCATCCAATGGTTCATGCATTCTTTATTTCCATCTTTGGATTTTCCTTCTCAAGTTGGACACTCTAGAGTATGTTTGATATTTGTCAGTGAACAATTCAAGCATTTTACTCCATTGTCTAATAGATTCCAATTCTAAGGACTGCTACTAGTTTTCTACCTCTTTAATGAGTGTCCTAAGGAACAACTTAAGTTTTTTCCACTCATTATCTATATTTTGCAAGGCACATGCATCCTAAAAATCTTGGAGATGGTTCTGCAAATCTTAGTTATATCCCCTTTCAAACCTAGAAATATTGTTCATATCTAACCTCTTAATCTAACTATCCTTTACATGTCTTATTAGTGATGAGTGACGAGGTACCCCCTACACTCAACCATACGAATACAAGCATTACACGTGTGATCTGGTCAAACTCCAAGAACTAAGTGCTTACGCACCTTATGGAACACTTAAGGTTAATCAATTGTTGTCTTCCCAGACTTACTTGTATTGTCACGGTTGTATGGTTAAGTAAGTCTAAGGTATATGATTTGTATGTCTTTTATCTTTTTATTGCCTATGCTAAGAGAGAAAGGGGTGAAGAGAATAAGTAACTAACTTTCACTAACTAAGCTTTAATCATCCTAGCATCAGTATCCATTCCCACTTTTCGTACACACCCTGAACCAGTGCAATGCTACTGGGATTACCAAACGCTATTCGTCACAGGGTTACCAAGCGTAGCACATGTGTTTGAAGTGATCGTACTGAATGCACTTAACTAGGAGTTGAGGGTTGAGAGAGATTAATTATCTAATATAGCATTTAAGCATTTAACATTAATTAAATCCTAATTAGCCTAGTCCATGCACTGCAAGGTTTATCATAAAGTTTATCTTTATTTCTATACACATATGTGTGCTCAGGAACAATTTTCTTGAATAAAGATCCGTTCACTTTGAGACTCCTACTGCAGGCACATGGAATTATTCTATCTCTGGAATGGTAAAATTGCTAGAGTTTCACTAAGGGTCCAGATCTAGATGTGAAAACAAGGGATAGCCGCCTCTTATTTATAGAACTGTGGCAAGCTACAATATCATGTACATGATATCGCAAGGGTTGATGCGATATCGTGTCCCATCATACCCCCATGACTGAATGAAAACTCATCCTCGAGTTCGTTACAAAATATTGGAAAGGTATGGGATTATTAACTTGAATGACACTAATGGTGAATGGGATGACATGTGAACAGATCATCATTACAAAACATGGCAAAATTTAGTGTTCATGACAACAAGAGTGAACACTATACATAATTGACATCTAGCCTTATTTGGCAGCTGAGAGAGAAAAGAGAAGAGAGAGAGAAAAGAAGAAGTCTACTACTACCAACGCCAAGATTACGCCTTTCGTTGTCCATCCATAAGCATGCCATCAATATTGTTCCTTGCATAACTTCTTCAACGTCAGTCCATTCCAAGTGTTTCCTCTAGATCTAATTTGTTGTTGTATGATTGTCATTTGCACACATAAGATAGTATGATATTAGCAAGGATAAATGAATCATAATGCAATTGATATCTTGCTTTGATTTAAGGTCCATTGGCTGAGTTGTGATATGGCTGATACAGATCTGGAGATATAATATTGGTGACTACCCGAGGTGTAGGAGTTAGGAGAAAATCAAAAAAATTGGACCAAGACCCCCATGACTGAGAGCAAACCTCTGGTAGTGATAGAATAGAGAAAGGTAAGGAATAAGAAAGATGGAGAAAAAGAAAAAATAGTCACACCAATAAAATGGATGTCAAATATGGAAATGAACAAATTAATTAGTGATTGTAGAAATGTTTAAAGGAAAGAAATTAATAGATGCACCAAATAGGAATGCTAGTGGGTCCTCCCCAAAGCAGGCTCATGCCCTTAATGCCCTAAAAATCCCACATTCAAAGAGTCCATAGGCTCTCGGAATGTCATTCGGAGACAAGAGTTAAAGTCTTAACCATAAGAGTTTACCAAAAAGAAAACAATTCATCCACCAAAATATGGACTACTGATACAACCGGCAATGAGGTGATAAATGAGGAAAGAAGGATGGAAAGAAGAGAATGGAATGAAATCTCAAGAACAAGGTGGTGTACAGCCCCTTGTGTAGTAATGGTTAATGTGACTTAGTAGATCTCATTCCAAATCCAACCTCAAACAAACCACATTCAATGACTTCACATTAATACATTCGGCCCATCCATCCACTTGAAGTAACAAGAATGCTTCCACCAAAGAGCCACCACCATTCCGACGAAATGAAAGAGGAGAAAGTAGGAAGCGAGAAGGGCCTTAGTTAGAGGGAACATTTTTATTTAGTTCCATAACTAGTGCTTGTAGCCCAAATGATTATTTCGTCTAAGGGATGTGCTTTGAATTCTCACTATTTTTCTGTTTTTTTTTTTGTGTTTTTGCATGAGAACCACACCATGCAAAGACTTATTATTTTTCTTTGCTCAGCTTTCCGATAATGTAGCAACGTCAGAATGGTACGAAAACTTAAGAAGAAAACATCCAAGCACCCAAGAGAACCATATCTTAGTGTCAACATCATAACTTAAAGGTAAAAACCAAACATTAGCAATCAATGGAATACAATTCATACCATCTTCGGAGCACTTATTAAGTGACGAATCAAACAAAGTAATCAAACACACAAAGAAATGAAAAAGTATAGACGATGTTGTAAAACAAAAACAAGAAAAGTTAAAGAAATTTTTAAAACAAAAATGTGTAAAACAAAAATTTAAAAATAACTAAGGGCCTCAAATGATTAGCATAGGTGGCCATCTCCCCCATGACTAAATTGGAAGGGAGAGATCTGAAATAATGAGCAAGATCATCTTCTCTCAAATGTGCTATGTGCATAGACCGTTCTAGGTTCATGATAAGGGTTGGTCAGTTGCACACAAACTAGTATTCTTCTATCAGAGTACTCATTTGGATTTTCTAAGAGTTTTCAACTTCCCTAAATTGGTGGTTTTAGATTAAGGGTTGAAAGTTGGCGACACTCTTGCTCTAGTGCATCTATGCTTTCTTCGTGGTGGAAATTTGGTCCCCCAGTTAGTTCCATACATATTGGTGTGTTGCTCTCTTGATTAGCTATCAACCACTAGGTGTTCTCTTGCTGTGTGGTTGCTACATATAGGCACTTTTGTATGTTAACTTCCTGGGCACACCGGTTGCATGCAGGAGATGTTCAATGCTCTTGTACACTATCACACTCTGTATCACTGTATGTGATGCATGGAACCTTCTTCTTCTCGATCTTTCCATAAGTGTTTTCCATAGATATTTCCAAGGAAATATCATGGATTCCTAGGCATGCATTCACAGTACTTAGCCATGCCCTTCTCATTATTATTGGGAAGTCCCCTTTTTCATTATTTACTTGGATCACTAGGAAATCAGCTGGGTATGACCAACCACACATAGTGGTAACGATGTCCTCAACTAATCTCAAGGAAATAGTGATGGACTAGTCAACCAGCTCTAAGCAAATATTGCTCTTCTTTAGTGGGGGTAGGTTCTAGGCTTTATACATTTCCTGCGATATCAAGTTAACTCTAGAACCTAAGTTAAGAAGAGCTTTACGTGGTTCATTCCCAGTGACTTGGAGGTAGATTAAGGGACTTCCAGGATCAGAGAATTTCTTGGGAAGGTGGCCCACCTTGATCTAGTTAGTGACGGTATGTGTTAACATAACCGTATGCTTTGAGCTCTGTTGTTGGTTTGAAGGGAGCTATGAAGCCTTATTTGATGGAGGGACGTTCTGAGGTTCAACCACTTGTGGTTGTGAGAGCTTGTTTGGACTGTTAATTCTGAAGAAAGGTCTTCTCCTTGTATAGTTGTTAGAACCAATAGCTGGTTGAAGGTTTATTGCTCTCATAGCATTGTGTTTTTATGGTTGAGTGGGGACTTCCCCTTGCATCACTAGAGCAGGTGGTAGTGGAGCTATAGGTGTAAGAGTGGCAGAAAGATTCAGAGGATGGTATGCATGTGGTGTGTCTCTCCTAGGAGAAGGAGTCTTATAATACTCCTAAGCTTGGTAGTGATGTTGTGGGGTCACATGACCAACGAAGTCACTTGGAGAGATTGGCTGCTACATTTAGTAGCCATATGGATCCAGTTGCTAGTAAGGGTATTCTTGTCTAGGCTATGGCATCCCCCATGACTGTGGGTATTGCCACTGCTAGTGTTGCTCCATAGGTTGTGGTGGAGTTCCACTTGGATAATACATTAATGGTTGGTGGAACTGCCTTGGGTTACCTTGGGGATAAGGTAACCGACAGGGTGCTTACCGTTTGTTAAGTCTTGGGTTGAGTGCATATACCCCAGACTCTTATAGATGTGAGATTATTGGGAAACATCCCTTAGGATGGTCATATTGGTAGATCTCACATCCACCATCATTTTTTGTATCTGAATCCACAACCTCTATTTTACCCTTACCTTTGTTACGTGCATCGTCCAAATCCCTCTTCTTTTTCTTATCATGGTCACTACTTCGCTCCTTAGACTCCTCTACAATTTTTAGAACAATTTTAAATCTACTATCTAAGGATTCCCACATTTGATCTACCTTAGCCAAAACTTCTGTTGTTAATTTCTGAAGCAGCAAGGTCTTCCTACTCACCAACTCTTCGAGTGGTGAGTCATCCTCCTTCTCACAGAATCTTACTCCCCTCTTTCTGAGGGAAAGATCACAGTTATACTCTTTCATCCTTTCTCTCTTACGTAGCCCTCCTTCTTCCTTAGCTACTTGCTCCAAAAATCTATGAACCTCATGGGACCTAAGCTCAGACAATCTTCCTTGGGCATATGTCCCAAGGGTTCTCCTAGTTTCATGTCTTAGCCCATCTACGAGATGGTGTAGTTGATCCCATTGTGCGTAACCATGGCCCGAGCAACATTGTAGCAATGCATAATATCGGCCCATGGCATCATCCAAGGGTTTGTGATGACCCTACTTCCATCCTTGGATCTTCTTCCGCAAGTTGGACACTCAGGAGTACATATGATATTTATCGTTAAAGAGTTCTAGCATCGTAAGGACCAATACCAACTTTCTGCTTCTTTTATGAGTGTCCTTGGGAAAAACTTTAATTTTTTCCACTCATTTTCAATGTTCTACAAGATGCAGACATCATGAAATGCCTATAAGTGATTCTACGAATCAGCATTGTATCCCCCCTCAAATCGTGGAATATTATTCATGTCTAGTCTCTTGATACGACTATCTTTTTGGTGCCTTGTAGGTATTCTAATGGCCTCCATGATATCTAACATGCTTCAGGTTGCAAGTAGGGGTTCATCATGGTCGTCTCTCTCATGGCATCTATGGTGTCTATGCGGTTCCCTACTTTCCCTTCTTCCATGTTGTGATTCCCTAAAATGCCCTCGTCCTCACTCCTAACTCTCTCGTCGAGGTCTCTCATTTTGCTTACCCTTGTCCTCATAGTTAGGTTCCTTATGACTACATCCTGACGTTGAAGGAGAGGGTGAATGTTGTGATGAAGAGGAAGAGGAAGGAGAACCATCACCATGACGATGTTTCCTGCCTTCCCTTTGGTGATCTCAACCCTGATCATGATGACGATTAGAATGCTCACCCTAATCTTGTGTTTGTGTTACCTCATTGAACACTTGGTGTTCATGGAAATCAAAACTAGGGTTGTGTATCATGGAGCAAAGGTTCTGATACACCACCTCCTCACTATCATTAGGAGGGGAAACATCATTTTTTGGAGAGCCTATTGAGATAGGTTCACTACCCTTAATTTCTCTTATGACAGGAAAAGCATTATGGAGTCCTTTGCCCTTCAACGATGTGTGGTAACTCTCCTATTGTGAGTCCCATTGACGTTGTGCTTCTATGGGATGGTAGTCCCTTACGTTGTAATCGCATGCAATGTACTCAGCATATAATTGCGACATGCCAATTCGTGCAAGGGCACAAAGGAGCATGTTGGGGGCGGCTCTATCTAGAGGCAACACTATGTTACCCTCCAAGTCTCTCCAACGTAGTTGTTCATCTTGATGGAAGACAAAGGTAAATTCAGGTATATAATCATCATGATGAGTATATACCACACTGAATTGTTGAGGAACTGACGGTTCTTGGTTATGTATGTTGTGCTGCCGACTGTGTCTAGTGTTGGTTCTAGGCAGTGAAGTGCTTCTATGTGGAGAAGAAGACATTTTAGTCTTGTTCAGTGTGTTGTTTATCATTATGTTATTTTTTTCTCTTGATTAACCCTAAGGGTTCATTTTTAACTCTCCACGATGTAAATAATTTCCTATGTTCTACATAGCACACAACAACTAAGTCCTTGGCAACAGTGCCAATGATGAGTGACGAGGTACCCCTACACTCAAGCATACGAATACAAGTGTTACACACGCGATCCGGTTGAACTCCAAGGACTAAGTGTTTACGTGCCTTATGGAACACTTAAGGTTAATCAATCATTTTCTTCCTAGACTTACTTGTATTGTCACGGTTGTATGGTTAAGTAAGTCTAAGGTATATGATTTGTATGTCTTTTATCTTTTTATCGCCTATGCTAAGAGAGGAAAGGGTGAAGAGACTAAATAACTAGCTTTCACTAACTAATCTTTAATCATCCTAGCATCAGTATCCATTCCCTCTTTCTGTACACACCCTAAACTAGTGCAACACTACTAGGATTACCAAATGCTATTTGTCACTAGGTTACCAAACGTAGCGTAGGTGCTCGAAGCGGTTGTACTGAATGCACTTAATTAGGAGTTGAGGGTTGAGAGAGATTAATTATCTAAGAAAGAATTTAAGCATTTAACATTAATTAAATCCTAATTAGCCTAGTCCATGCACTACAAGGTTTATTAGAAAGTTCATCTTTATTTCCATACACAAATGTGTGCTCACGTATAATTTGCTCAAATAAAGATCCATTCACTTTGAGACTCCTACTGCGGGCACATGGAAATTATTCTATCTCTAGAATGGTAAAACTGCCAAAGTTTCACTAAGGTTCTAGATCTAGATGTGGAAACAAGGGATAGTTACCTCTTATTTATAGAACTGGCGAAAGGCTATGATATCGCGTATGTGATATCCTAGGGGCTAATGTGATATCGCGGCCCATGCGATATTACATCCCATCAATTAGAATTCATACTACATCTATGATATTTAGCATACTTTGGGTAGCAAGTAAAGGCTCATTGAGACCATGTTTTTGGTGCCTATGATGCCCTCTACTACTCCTTCATTCATGGCATCATGATTCTCTTAAATGCCTACACCCCTAGTCCTAGCCTACCTGTTGGTCCCTTTGGTTATCTCGGTCTTGTCCATCACCTCTATCACGGTCAAGTCCTTTGCGGTTACAATCAGAGCTAGAAGAAGATGATGATGATGATGAAGGTGAAGAGGAAGGAGGACTAGCACCATCACAGTGCCTACTATCCCCTCTTCGGTGATTACAACCATGATCATGATCTTGTTTTATGTTCACATCCCTGCCTTGACTTGTCTCTTTGGATCCTTCTTTGTCATTGGATCCATTCTTACCAGAACCAAGATTGTGAATCGTGGACTACAAGTTTTTGTTTTAACCTCCTTCAGCAAATTTAAAGAGAGGAATTTCATTGAATGAAAAACCTCAAGAGAAGGGCTCTCCACCATCTTTTTGGTATAGTAGAAATGGGGAATCATTATATCCCTTTCCCTTCGCAAATTCATGATGTTTTTCTAGCTATCAATTCCTTAGATGTTGTGCCTCAGTGGGATGATAATCCCTAGCATCACTATCCTACACCACATACTCAACATGAAGTCCTTGGAGACCCCATCGTATAAGAATTTGTTGGAGCATTACATGAATGGATCGATTGGGTGGCAACACAATGTTGTCCTTCATGTCATGCCACTGCAACTGTTCATCCTAATGTAGGATAAAGATGAAATTAGGTACATACTCATCAAGATAAGCATATACCACTCAATATTATTAAGGCACCGACTACTGTACTCCATTAGACTTGGGCAGAAAATCACTCCTGTGAAAAGAAGATATTTTATGTTAGAGAATAAAAATGCAGTGTGCTTTTAAATATTGTTGTAGTTATTTCTGAAGTATGATATGACTCTAAGGTTCATTTTTAAAAAAATGAATAATTTTTCACTAGTCCTAGATGGTGCACCTAACAATTAAAAGGTCCTCAACAACAGCACCAATGATGAGCAGCAAGGTACCCCTACATCCAACCATACGAATCACAAGCATTCACACATAATTCGGTTGAACTCCACAGACCTTAAGTTCTTAAGTACATTGGTTTCAAGCAAGTGAAATCTAATTAAAATGATTGTTTTCTTTTCAGTTCCACTTGTGAGATACAAGTATATGGTTAAGTGCAACTAAGGCATGTGATTTTTATCATTTTATATTTTATAAGTTTAATCGCCTAGAACCATAATGAAAGGTAGAGTAATTGAAGATCTAATTCGTCACTACCTAGCTAGCTTAACACAAGTACTTATTTTCACTCTCCAAACACATCCTAAATGCATGTAAAGCTACTGGGTTATCAAATGTTAAGCATTTTTGGGTTACCAAGTGCTACACATATGCTTGAAGTGGTCATGCTTATGTTCATTAACAACTGGAAATTAATTACTTAATGAAAATGCTTTTAAAGTAAAATGCATCAATAATAAATGCATTAAAGGAAACATTAATCTATTCTTAGTGCTATAAGGATTATTAAAAGGGCTCATGTTTATTCCCATCACACTATTGTGCTCAAGTACATTAGTGCTCAAATAAAGGTCTGTACACACTCAGACTCTTGTTGAGGGTACTTAGAAAATATTCTAACTCTAGAAAAAACAAACTACAAGAGCTTTGCTACGCTAGGACAAAAACTATGAAAAAACTATATGAAAATCATAAGTCCAAGCACTATATTTATAGGCTAGCATATATCCCGCGATATCGGATATTCAATATCATGTCTTAGCTTTGATATCAAGTATTTGATATCAAGGCTCCAATATTAGATATCTGATATTGGAGCTATTCAAAACATGATTCATCACTACTCCTAATGATATTAATTATTTAATCTAATTATAGAAACTAAAGTCTAAACTATCCTATGGGTGATGAGTGTCCATTCCTAGCTTACCATACACATCCTAAATCCACATATCCACTATTAAGATTACCAAGTGCTATGCTATTGGATGAACCAAGCAATAACGTTGTTGGCATTATGAAGTGAATACATGTTTACACTTAAAACTAGTCATGCTCATTCCACCTATTTATTAATATGCATAAAAACATAAATATTAACTAAGTACATGAAAAGTAAATTACATGGAAAGTAAATCTAATCTAAGTCAAGGTGCTGCAATGAATAAGAATCAATCTTGATCTTATTGTCATTCATGAAATCTGTCCAGGTACTTTGCCACTTGAATAAGACACCATACAACTGACTTAGATCCATGCTACAGGCACTCACTGACTATTCTCTAAGACTACAGAATAAAACTACAAGATTCTAGCTATAAAATGACTAAAAGATGTCAAATACATGGCAAGCACACACATATTTATAGGTGAAAACAAACTTTGCAATATCAAGTATCCGATATTGCCACTTATGCTTCAATATCGGGGACTCGACATTGAGGCCTAGGAAGAAACAAAATTCATTATACCTCCATGACTAAATAAAAACTCATTCTCAAGTGAACAAAAGAAGGAAAACCTTCTTTATAAAATATTGGGAAGGTATGGGATTATTGATTAACTCTAACTACTAACTAACTATGAGTGCTACATTACAAAAGATTGTATAAACATTGAAAATTACAAAATTTCCAAAGGTCTTCAAAAAGCCCCTAAAGATGAGTCTTCTTATTGCCACTAGCAGTGGTAGACTTCTGACCTTGATTAATATGTTGATGCTTCTCTAGTTATGCAGAACATTCTTGAAGGATGGATTGAAATTTCTTCTCACCGTCCCATGAATCGAGCAATCATGTGATGTTTGAGCCATTATCCTATATGTGCTACTATTTTTCCATGGGAATATCCTCCATTGTTCCTCTCTTGTCTTCATTTTTGTGCCTGAAAAAAGACCTTCTTCCTTAGATGTTTCTTTTAGCATCACCTGTAGCCACCAAAGGATCAACAATAGTTTTAGTAAAGTTTCCTTAATAATTAACCCTTTCTAGATCCCTTAGTTTGCATTTAAGCACAAGGTGATGATAGTGTGCTATGCGCAAGGCTATGAGGTAACCAAAATCATTAAGTTGTTCACCTTATTTTGGTCAATTACTATTAGTTACCACAATGTTTAAAAATAGGATGTTAGAAAAAAATTTCAAAATGAACATCCCTAGCCCTCATGACTAATAAGTGTAACTCCAAAAGTGCACAAGTTTTCAAACAATGAAAATCAAAGGTCTAATGTAGAAGATGGCCAAGAAATTTTTGAATTTGAAGGATCTTGAGATAGAATAGGAAAAATTAATTGAAAGGTGATGAATCACATTACGTCTACTTAGACATCAGGTATGCAATGTCAAAGCCATGATGTCGTGTATGCAACGTTGGGGTCTAGATGCAACATCGTGTACATGACGTCAGAGTGTATACTCTAGGCCTATAAATACTATGCTTGGTTCTCTAGTTTTCACAATTAGTTTTTGGTCATTCTTAGTTAGAGTAGTAAAGCTATTGTCGTTTCCTTTCCTCTGAGTTAGAATATTTTTTGAGTGCCCACAGAAGGAGTCTAAGTGTGTACAGTTCTTTATTCGAGCACTGATGTACTTGAGCATAGTAGTGTGACAGGAATAAAATGAACTCTTTTGACAATCCTTGTAGCACTAAGAATAACTTAATATTTTCCTTATTACATTTTACTTTCATGCTCTTTACTTTAATGCATTTGAATCAAGCAATTTATTTCTAGCAATTAATGAACATAAGCATGACCACTTCAAGCATTCATATAGTACTTGGTAACTCAGCAACGCTTAACATTTGGTAGCCTAGCAACACTATATGTGTTTAGGACGTGTTCAGGCAAGTGGGATGGTTACTTGTGTTAGGCTACATAGGTAATAACAAATTAGATTTTAAATTATTCTACTCTTCATTCTCATTGTAGGTAATCAAATCTATAAAATATAAAATAAGAAAAAATCATATACCTTGATTACACTTAAATCATACCCTTGAACCTCACAAGTGTAGTTGGAAAGATAATGAACATTCTCAACACCCATTTCACTTCCTAGAAGAGCTAGTGCATTAGATAACTATAGGTCCACAAAATTTGACCGGATCACACGTAATGCCTTAGTGATTCATATGGTTGGGCATAGGGGTACCTCACCACTCATCATTGGTATCATTTTTGAAGACCTTTTTGTTGTTTCATGTGCTATCTAGGACCTAGTGAAATGTATTTAAATCATTAGAATGAATCTTAGAGTTATATCCTATTTTACCATTACTACAACAATTGTTAGAGCACATTATGATTTTTATTTGCTAACTAAAAATGTCTTCTTATCATAGGAGCACTTCTCCACCCAAGATTGATAAAGTTTATCCACCAAAGATTCAACAGTATCGAATTACATATACTCATCCTGATGAGTATGTGCCAAACTTCACCTTCATCCTATACCAAGATGAATAGCTATGGTGGCATGACATGGAGGGCAACATTGTGTTGCCGCCCAATCGTACTACTCCTACAATGCTCTATCAAATGCTTGGATAATGTGGTCTTCAAGACCACCATGGGGAGTATGTTGTGAAAAATGCTAATGTCAAGGATTACAATCCCATTGAAGTACAATGTCTGCGAGATCGGTAGCTAGAGTGACACTATGAACTTTTGAAGGGAAAAGGGCTTAACAATTCTCCATTCTTGTTGTACCAACAAGCTAGTGGGGAAGCTTTTTTTGGGGTTTTCCATTCAATGAAACTCCTCTCTTTGACTTCAGTGATCAAGGTCAAAACTAGAACTTGCACTCCACAATTCACAATCCTAATTCTGGTGATAAGCAATCCAATGACAAAGAAGGATCCAGAGGGACAAGTCAAGATAGGGATGTAGACAATAAGCAATATCATGATCATGGTCACGATTTTCGAAGAGGTGATAGTAGGAGCCGTGATGATGTTGGTTATCCTTCCTCTTCCCCTTCGTCATCATCTTCTTCTTCTTGCTCTAACTGTGATCGTAAATGATGAGACTATGATGGAGGTGATCAAAATGAACAAAACAACCAATGGGACCAAAATAACCAAAGGGACTATTAGGACAGACAAGATCAAGGGTGAAAATGTTCAAGAGAGGCACATTACCATGAATGAAGAGGTAGTAGAGGGCATCGTAGGCACCATGATCAAGGCCTCAATGAGCCTCTATTTGCTATCTGAAGTATGCTTAACATCATAGAGGCAGTCAAAATCCCAACAAGGCATGTGAAAGATAGTTGGATCAAATGATTAGACATGAACAATATTCCTCAATTTGAAGAAGGATATAACTCTAATCCATAAAATCATCTTCAAGCTTTCTAATATGCATGAACCTTACAGAACATAGAGAACGAGTGGTAGAAACTAAAGTTGTTTCCTAGGACACTCATCAAAGAAGCCAAAATTGGTATCAGTCCTTAGAGCTAGAATCTATTAGGTGATGGAGTACCATGCTTAAGTTATTCAATGATAAATATCAAATGTACTCCAATGTGTCCAACTTAAGGAAGAAAATCCAAGGATAGAAATAGGGAACACACAAACCCTTAGATGCCACCATTGGTCAATACTATGCCTTGATGCATGAATGTCCTAGCCATGATTATTCTCAATTAGTTCAACTTTGCCACATTATAGATAGGCTTCGTAATGAAATGAGAAAAACCCTTGGTGTCTATGCCCAAGGGTGATTATTAGAAATAAGTACCTAATAGATACAAAGATTAATAGAGCAGGTAGCTAAAGAGGAGGATGAACTAACAAAAAGAGAAAGTGCAAAAGAGTACAACTGTGATCCTTCCATTTACAAGAGGGAGGTTCAATTTTGTGATAGTGAGGATGAGTCTGTATTTGATAAGGGGGTGCATAAGAAAACCTTACCACTCCAACAATTCTAATCTGAACTTATAGCCAAGGTTGATCAGTTAAGGGACTCAATGGATAATAGATTCCAAGCTATTTTCAAAAGCACTGACAAGGCAAAAGAATAAAGTAGTGAGTGTGATCACAAGAGGCACAAGGAAGCAAAACATACATATCACAAAGGTAAGGGAAAGATTGCTACAATAGATGTGATTGTGGACAATGAATTAGATGATGATCGTGGATGTGACGTCTATCAGTATGAACATCCTAAGTGATGTTTCCCCATTTTGTCACATCTACAGGAGTCTAGGGTGTATGCCTTACATCCACAACTTACACAAAGGCAAACATCTAGAAATTTACCTTATCCTCAAGGTAATCTCAGGTAGTTTCACCAGCAACAACCATATTATCCAAGTGGGGCTCCACCGCAACCATATGAATAGTATCAATAGTGGTAGTAACCACAATCATGGGTGCTTGCACCGCCAAGGTAATAATACACTTACTGGCAACTTGATCCATATGGTTATCACGTTCAGTAACCCATGTCTCCACGTGACTCCTCTACTCACATCTCTAATTTTTAGCCTCACTACCATCCTTCAGATTATTACCAAACTCATTCACCACATGAAAGAAGGAACACTGCCTCTTACCCTTATCCTCCTCCTATCCCTGCACATACTCCTCCTCTAGTTGCATAGCTACCACCTACTCCTCCTATGCAGGTTGAATTACTAACTCAACCACAAAAATGCAATGCTACGAGGATTTTTAATCTACAACCGAACCATCAATCAGAGGGGTTGAATGCCCAATCAAAGAAAAGACCTTTCTTTTGACCCCATAGTCTACCTAAGCCCTCACATATACTCACGGTTGACAACCCTACTCCTGCCTCTCCCTCCTCTGTATCAAATTCCTTCAAGTCTCCTTCAAACCAAACTTTTCCTAGGATTGATATTGTAATGCTCACTCATAATGTATCTGATTGGATCCATGTAGAAAACCTTCCCAACAAATTAGCTAATCCTAAAAGTCTAATTCATTTGTAGATTGGTGGGAATGAACTATGCAAGGCTTTTCTTGATTTAGGTTCTAGTGTTAATTTAATTTCTCATGAGATGTACACTACCTAGAAATTTCCTCCTCTTAAGAAGAGAAACATCATATTAGAATTGGCAAACCAGTTCATCACTATTCCACTAGGATTAGTAGAAGACATTGTAACCACTTTCTGTGGGTGGTCTAATCCTACCGACTTCCTAGTAATTAAAATAGAGAACTGCAAAGGGGATATTCCAATCATCATGGGAAGGGCATGGCTGAGCATTGTCAATGCAAGAATGGGCATCAAAGATCTTTCCCTAGAGATATCTAAAGAAAATGCATTTGGAAAGATCAAGAAGAAGAGGGCTCCATGCATCACGTACAATGATACAGGGTGCAATTATGTGTAGAAACTTTGGGCCATAAAGCAAGAATCTATCTTTGCATGTAAACAATGTGCACAAAAAGCAAAAATTCAAAGGTGTCTATATGTAATAGCCACAAAATAGGAGGGCACCCAATGGCTGACCGCTAATTCTAAAAGTAGCACATTATGCATGGACCCAACTAAGAGCTTGACATGTGCATATGTCACAAGCATGGATGAACTTAAGCAAGTTCATCACCAACTCTCTGATGATAAAAATGATGATACTCACTTGGAGAGTTAGAAATTGCTAAAACACTCAAACAAGAGCCCCTTGAGCTGAAAATGTTACCAGCTACAATGAAATATGTATTTTTAAAGAATGAAAGCTAGTTATAATCAATGCAAAACTTGCTCCAAAATAGAAAAATATGTTGTTGAAGGTAGCTGAAAGATGGTCAACAAATTTTTCTTCATCATATCCTAAACTCACATGAATTGATCCTAGGATATGCCAGCATCACATCTACACTGACTTGGCCATGAAGCCAAAATGGTAGCCATAGAGGTGATTGAACCTCAAATTGAAGCAAATCATCAAGGAGGAAATTGAGCAACTCCTCAAGGTGGGATTCATTTATTCCATTGCGGATAGTGAGTGGGTTAGACCACTTGTAATTGTGCCAAAGAAAGGTGGCAAGTGGTGGGTTTGCATCGATTTCAAGTTGCTGAATATGGCAACATTTAAGGATTATTTTCTATTGTTATTTGTTGACCAAATTCTTAACAAAATATCTAGGCATTGCTATTATAGCTTTCTAAATGGTTATAGTGGCTATAACCAAATTCAAATTACTCTAGAAGACTAAGCAAAAACAACATTCATAAGTCCCTAGGGGACTTTTGCATATCACAAGTGTTGTTTGGTCTATGAAATAGTCCTACCACATTCCAACACCTAGTCTTGAGCATTTTTCAATAGTAAATTGGTAGTGGTGTACAAGTATTTATGGATGAATTCTCCACCTATGAAGCTACATTTGAGCAAGCCTTGGACCACCTTGAGCAAGTGCTGAAACAATGTGTCAAAACTAACTTGCAACTCAATTGGTAGAAAAGTCACTTAATGGTCTAGGATACTATTATATTGGGGCATACAATATTGCAAGCAAGAATTAAGGTAGACCCTGAAAAAATAAAGGTCATCCAAGGAATAACCCACCAACCAGAAATAGTTAAAGATGTTTGGTCATTCCTTGGACATACTAGCTACTACTGGTGATTCATAGAGAATTTTTCTAAGATTGCAAAACCATTGATGGAGCTAACAAAGAAAGATGCTCCCTTTGTCTAGACCACAAAATGTGAGAAAGCATTCCAGAAACTGAAAGAGAAGCTTGTAGAAACTCCAATCCTACAAGCACTTGACTAGTCTAAGCCATTTCATATCATGACACATGTATCAAGTTATGCCTTGGGAGTTGTGCTGATGCAATTAGATGACAAGAAACGACCATACTACATCCATTCCACTAGTCGAAGCATTGTGGGTGCATAACTAAACTACACCACCATAGAGAAAGAATTGATGGTAGTGGTGTTTACTCTAGAGAAGTTCAAGAATTACTTACTTGGATACGTGTTTTTGCACATGGAACATAATGCCATCCACTTCTTGATGAAAAAACCAATGGTGAGCACCTGTGTCATATGGTGGCTAGTGATCTTGTAGGAATTTGATCTTATGATGGTAGATCAAAAGGGTACTGAGAATGTGGTCATTGATCACTTGTCTTAATTGCGATGGGACAACAAAGAGGAAGAAAGCCCACTCTCTGACATGTTTCCTAATGAACTCCTCTTTGCTGGGGCTATAACTAAACAAATTCCCAATGAGCCAAAATGGTATGATGACATTCTCACCTATCTTCTCACTCAGGAGATGTCATAAGGGTTGGACCATCGAAAGAAACAACATTTTCTTCACTAGGTAAAACACTTCATGAAGATGACTAGTGATCTTTAGAAATTTGATCTTATGATGGTAGATCAAAAGGTTACTGAGAATGTGGTCACTAATCACTTGTCTCGATTGCGATGGGATGACAAAGAGGAAGAAAGCCCACTCTCTGACATGTTTCCTAATGAACTCCTCTTTATTGGGGCTATAACTAAACAAATTCCCAATGAGCCAAAATGGTATGATGAAATTCTCACCTATCTTCTCACTCAGGAAATGCCATAAGGATTGGACCATCGGAAGAAATAGCATTTTCTTCACTAGATAAAACACTTCATGGAGATGGCTAGTGATCTTGCAGGAATTCGATCTTATGATGGTAGATCAAAATGGTATTGAGAATGTGGTCACTGATCACTTGTCTCGATTATGATGGGATGAAAAAGAGGAGAAATCCCACTCTCTGACATGTTTCCAAATGAACTCCTCTTTACTGGGGCTATAACTAAACAAATTCCCAATGAGCCAAAATGGTATGATGACATTCTCGCCTATCTTCTCACTCAAGAGATGCCATAAGGGTTGGACCATCAAAAGAAATAGCATTTTCTTCACCAGGTAAAACACTTCATGGAGATCAATGGACACCTCTACAAGGTGTGCACTGACAGCCTAGTTCGTTGGTGTGTCCCTGATGTCGATCAACTATGTGTTCTCCAAGATGCTCTTGAAGGTCCTTATGGAGGACATTATGCTGGGAGATGCACAGCCATTAAAATATTGATGGTAGAGTACTACTATCCAACACTCTTCAGGGATGCTCACCATCACCTTTGCTCTTGTGAATGATACTAACAAGATGGTGGAATGACTACTCGAATGAAGGAACCTCAACAATAGATTCAACCACTAGAACCCTTCAACTTCTGGGGCATTGACTTCATAAGTTCCATCACACCCATGTCAAATGGGAAAGCATATATGATAGTCACTATTAACTATTATATGAAGTGGGTAGAAGTAGAAACCGTCATCAACTGTACATCCTCTACTATTACTCAGTTTGTACAATAAAATGTTGTAAACAGGTTTGGTGTGCCACATGCATTAATTTCTGATATTGGAACTCACTTTATAGGCACTATTTTTTGGAAGCTTATGCAGCACTTGGGGGTTGAACATAAACTCACAACACCTTACCATCCCCAAGATAATGGTCAAGCTAAGGTTACCGATAGGGAAATCACAAGGATACTAATAAGAACTATTAGTAAGTATAAGAAGGACTAGAGCATAAAATTCAATGATGCCCTTTGGGCCTACCACTCAACTTGGAAGCTTCCTATAGGTTACTCTCCATATGAGCTTGTGTACAATAAACTACCAATACTTCCTATTCAATTTGAACTCCATACACTTTTAACAACTTGTGACCTTTACCTTGATATAAGTCTAGCCCAAAAAGATTGACTGATAAATCTCAACTTGCTAGACGAAAACCAATTAGTAGCCTCATCATCTAACAAGTTACACAAGGCCTATAATAAAAAGTGTCATGACCTAAAAATCAAAAAATTCAAATTCCAATCGAGAGATAAGGTTCTCTACTAGAACCCCACACATGTACCTCAACGAACTAAGTTCCAAATGTTGTGGGAAGGACCTTACATCATTTATGAGATTTTTCCTTCTAGGGCCATGATGATCTATAAACCTAAGAGTCCAAACAAAAAATAGCTGGTCAACATTCAATAAATTAAACCTTTCCATGAGCATATGCCAACTAAAAAAACAAGCACCTCATCAGATGGACAACCATGCTCCATATTTCGAATCTCCTCCTTTCAAATTAGTCATGGGGGAGATGTCCATTCATGCTAATCATATAAAGTGGCTCCTCAATTTTTCAACTTTTTTCTTACACATTTTTTGTTTTACACATCTTTTCTAATTTTTGTTTTACACCACTGTTAGTACATTTGCTATTTCTTGAATATTTTACACTTTCTTTTATATTTTCTTTTATTTGGTGTGATTTTCTAACTTTTCATTAATAAGTGCCAGGTACATTGGTAGTGCATTACTTGATGGTGGTATGTACTATTTTTGTTATTTGATTGTTGGTGTCTAGTTGCTAACTTTGAATTTTATTACAAATAATTAGGACATGGTTTCTTTTTCATGCAATAAGCAGTGAGTCCACAACATCTACCCATCCACAAACTCTATGGTTTTCCTTGTTTTGGAAATGTGCAATCCCTTTTTCATTAATAAAACTTTAATAAATTTGTGACTTTGGTAGTTTCCAGAATTGGAAAGGATTCAAAGATTTGAACAAGTTATGGCTTCAAGGGGATTTGGTATTCTTTGTGCTTTTTTGTTTACCTGGGTGCATGTGTGTTTTCATGGACTTCTTAACATTATATGTCCACCAATAAAAGGAAGTTGAATAAGTCTTTGCATGTTGTGGTTCTCATCAAGAAAGAAAAAAAACATGATGAGGATTCAAAGCACACTCTTTGGACAAAATAAATGCATACATCCTCGCATGGTGTGGTTCTAATCAAGGAAAAAAAAGAGAAGATGAGGATTCAGAGCACACCCCTTGGAAAAAATAAATGTATGTGTCTTTACATGGTGTCGTTTCCATTTTATAAAAAAATGGTGGGAATTCAAAGCACACCCCTTAGACAAAATAAATGGGCTACAAGCACTAGTTATGGGACTAGTCCCCTCTAACTAAGGCCTTTCCTCACTTCCTACTTCTCTAATAAGGAACAATGGTTGTTCTGTGAAAGCACTCTTGTGTTGCAGGGGATGGACTAGTCTTAGAATGATGATGCAAAGTCACTAAACATGGTTGGTTTTGGTCTGGACTAAGGATGGATCCTATCAAGTCATTTAACCACAAAATCCACAAGGGACTTCATGTGACTATAATTAGGAATTTCATTCCACTCTCTCTCTCATCCATCTATGCTTTTCATGTCTCACCTCACTATTAATTTTATGTTTTGGTTTGATGTCCTGGTTTCATATGTCAAAATTCTTAGTTAGTTTCTTTTTGGTTTTTGTACTTAACCCTCCATAACCTTTAATCATCCACAGAGCCCATGAACTCTTTAGTTTGAAGTTATGCAAGGGCATCAAGGTCTGTGCCTACTTTGGGGAGGACCCACTTGCATATCTTTTGGTTAGGTTAGTTAAGTTCTTTACCCTTAGACACTCTTATAATCAAATTATTTTTGTTTATCTCATTAATGACATTTAATTGTGCACATCTTCGTAACATTTTTTAGTGATGTTTTCTTTCTAATGTTGTGAAATCTTATACTCTCTTCAAATATTTCCTTGTGTTGAGCTTTTTTCCAAATTTAATGGACCACTTATCTAATTTACCTTATTTGTCAGCGTTCCTACTAACACTACTGAAGAAACCAATCTACCATAATCACAACTTACGCAAGTGTAACGATGAATGAAACAAGGCATTTAACCACTATGTGTTACACATTGCATACTAATTCGTGATTTTGTTATGATTGCAGTTGGAAGCATGGGCTGGAAGCAAGACTATCTTCACCAAGGATGATGCAAATGTACCAAACAATGAGGATCATTTTTGATTGTTGGATCTCTTCTCTCTCTCTCATTCTTCTACTACAAAGAGGTGTTGGAGGTCAATGTTCTCCAAGGTGTTCACTTCTCTCATCATGAACACCCCATTTTGTAAAAATTGTACTTCCATACACTTGGGCGCTTAGAGTCTGTCTGTTCCATCTAAGTTAATTTGTAATGTTAGTTAATAATCCCATACGTATCCAATATATTATTTTGTAAATAACTTGTTCCTCCCCTTCTACACTCAAGGATGAGTTTTCATTCAGTTGTGGGGGTATGATGAATCACATTTATGTTTGCTCAAACATTAGGTACATGACATCGGAGCTATGATATTACGTACGTGATGTTGGGATCTAGATGCGACATCGCATACGCAATGTTGAAGTGTATACTCCAAGCCTATAAATATTGGACCTGGGCTTCAATTTTCACAATTAGTTTTTGGTCATTCTTAGTCAAAGTAGTGAAGCTCTTGCCATCTCTTTTTCTCTAAGTTAAAATATTTTTTGAGAGCCCGCAGAAGGAGTCTAAGTGTGTACAGTTCTTTGTTCGAGCACTGATGTACCTAAGTGCAGCAGTGTGACAAGAATAAAACAAACTCTTTTAACAATCCTTGCAGCACTGAGAATAGCTTAATATTTTTTTTTATTGCATTTTACTTTCATGCTCTTTACTTTAATGCATTTGAATTAAGCAATTTATTTCTAGTAGTTAATGAACACAAGCATAACCACTTCGAGCATTCAAATAGTACTTGGTAACCTAGCAACACTTAATGTTTGGTAGCCTAATAGCACTATATGAGTTCAGGGCATGTTTGGGCAAGTGGAACAGTTACTTGTGTTAGGCTAGATAGGCAATAACAAATTAGATTTTAAATTACTCTACTCTTCATTCTTATTGTAGGTGATCAAATCTATAAAATATAAAATAAGAAAAATCATACACCTCAATTACACTTAAACCATACCCTTGAACCTCACAAGTGTAGTTGGCAAGACAATGAACATTCTCAATGCCCATTTCACTTCCTAGAAGAGCTAGTGCATTAAATAACTATAGGTCCACAAAATTTGATAGGATCATGCGTAACGCCTTAGTGGTTCATATAGTTTGGCGTAGGGGTACCTCACCACTCGTTAAAAGGGATGAAAAGTAGTCCCAAAATCATGCATAAATTTAAAGAAACCATCACTGATGTTTTAGAATATGTGAAGATTAGTTCAAAACCATGATCAACAAAAGTTATGCAAGTGGGTCCTCCCCAAAGTAGGCTTCTGTCATAATGTCCTTGCATAACCATTTCTAAATATGCCTGTGGGCACCTTAGAAGTTAAATGTAGATCATGTCTTTATTCCAAACAACACAAAAATGCCTTAGTTGGGATGTTTCACTATACTACACAAGACCAAAAGGCTTATAGATGTAAGGTACTTAACCATGTCCACAATAGGTTCTTGTATCAAATGTGATTAAAATGATCATGATATCTATTTGTCCAAGTTTGGACTAAGTCCATACCATTAACAGTGACCTCACATTAATGTGTTCCTTCCTGTTAACCAACATGAGTCCACAACCACCATAAAGAACAATCATCACTTCAAAAAGAGAAGAAAAGAGAAGAAGGAAGGAAGGGCCTTAGTTAGAGGGAAGCCTTCAAGCATGGGTAACATGTCTTTCTAGCCCCATAACCAATGCTTGTAGCCCATTGTTATGTCTAAGGGGTGTGCTTTGAATTCCCATTATTATTATTATTATTATTATTATTATTTTGGATTTTATATTTTTATGATTTTGGATGGGAACCACACCATTCAAAGACATAGCTTTCTTTTTATTGGTCGACAGAGAAGTGATGATACGTTCAAAGAGGAATCATAAACCACACAAAGGAAGTCAAGAAGAGAACCCAACAAGTTCTCTTAAGGTCACACCCTTTGCCATTCCCACTTGGTTGTTCCTTCTTTCTTCAAGGTACAATGATCATTGATGAATTTTAGTTTCATGAAAGAAGAACCAAATTACTTTCATGACAAAGACCTATATTAAAAAAACTAGAGAGATGGATGAGGTGGTTGTTCTATCTGAAATCATCGGTGCATGGCTAGAATGAAACGGACACCAAGAGATCCACAGACAGGCACAGAAGACCCTACCTTCACTTGAGGATGAGCTAGAATTGACGAAGGTAGAGTACCTTGGGTGGTCTGCATGCAAATCAGATAAGGATTTCCCCAACATATACCAATGCACGATATGTTGGGCTATGTGTAAACAACGTAATAAATGTAAACCAGAGCGTAGAACATGTAGAGATGTAAATAAAAGATAGGCAAAAATGAATGAAAACTATAACAAATCTTAGCAAAAAATGCAGCAATATTATTGCATGATGAAAGTTACAATGCACCAGTCTAAATGCAGTTGTGAATCTGACACAAGGAAGACAAAGAGCCCTGGTGAATGTGAAGGAATGATGGTAGACTGGTTTGGTCTACAATCACAGCGTGAAGGCTATATGCTCAGCATGCAGGGTCCAAGTCTAGCGTATGGGGGTTCCTGCTCTGATTTTCTAAATATTCTTGGTTTCTCTTTTTTTTTTGTCTCCTCTTTGTTTCAATTACCCATCCTGGTCTAGTGAAAAATTGGGGTTTTTATGAGGTTTTTGGGCATCGAATTCGGATTTGGAAAGGTATAAGTGGCTGTGGGATGCTGGAATTTCAGATCAGGTGACATGTGGAGTATTGACCAAGTGTGAAAGAATAAAACTTTACAAGTGTACAGTGTGAACCATGCCAGCGTGTACATGCTCCACACGCTGGACAGCATGTGAATAATCATGAAGAATTCCTAACCAAATGTTAAACTGTGGAGTTATTCTACACCTAGGTCTGGATGTCTAATGTCCCGAGGGTGCTACCTGTCAAATTTAGGCTCATTTGGACTAGATCTGTCATGGTTCTAGAGGACCTGCACTGATGTACGCTATGCTGCATGTTGGATGGTACACGCTGGGCATGTAGGGTGTACATGCTCAACGTGTGAACCCCAAAGTGCATGATTTTGAGGTCAAAATCCAATTTTCTTGAACCCACGATGATGCCTAATAATTGCCATGTCTCTGAGAGTTGATGCCTTGTGAAAATCTTGCTCTAGAGCGCTTGTTTCGGGTAGTCTTTGAAGTCACACGTTGGGCGTGCACGCTAAGCGTATACGTTGGGCTCAAAATTTTTGCAGGGTTCAATGCCAGATGTTGCCGTAGTCTATTGTGGATCCCGAGGAACCATTTCTTGCTTGGTTCAACTCCATTTGAAGCTGTCTGTGAGGTCCTCAGCTTTAGTCATGCTGGGGAGCATCATGACTTAGCTTGATCCTTGTCGGAGAAGTACTAAGCTCAGAATTTTCTGGTGTTTCATTGGCCCCTCTTTGTTGACACTTGGAGGAATCAACCCGAGAAGCGTCGACAAATAAGTACAAAACACCACAAGTGACCTGGTAGAAACATCGTCCTTTGACACTTGGCCAAATGTCATCGCACCGTGTTCAGTAGTACATGGGATTGAGGAGATGAAGTTTGTAGCTGGATAGGGGAAATGGAAATTGTGGAGATTGGGAACTAATCAAGGGATTGTGCATGGTGAAGGGGATGCTCTGGTGTGTGTACAAGTCATGTTGATCCTTGTCAATAGCCATTGTCTAGTAGACTTGGGGCCAAGACATGAGGTGTACGTCCTTTAGTGGAACAAGACTCTTGTTTAAGGTTTAAGAGGACTTGTTGGCATAACCAAAGCCACGATGATGATGTGTTATGTTCTTTCGAGGAACAGGGCCTCTTTTTGGTATTAAAGGGAACCTGTTGGCGGATAGCTAAAGCCACGCAATGAAATGTTACTTGAGTGTTTGAGACTTGAGTACTTGCTTCCAAGACAATTGCCTTCCCGCCTAGGGCTTGTATGGGAAGTGCCAAGGGTCTTGTGTTTTTTTTGGATTTTTTTTATCTTGTACTCATTGCTCAAGTGCCATGTTGTGTGTTGCAATTGCTTAAAATTGTTGCAGTGCACAACGATGTGCTCAATGTTTTAGAATGCACTGGGTGTGTCTGGGTATAACTGAGTAGAGTATGTTGAGGAATAGATGGGAAGTGTAACGAGTAATGTACTAGCGAATGGCTTGATTAACTTGGTTACGTGTGTTAGGCACGATGTGATACCTTGCTACTGTGATGAAGTGCATTCTCGTATGGACACCTCTGAGTATCATCCTGCAAACACAACTCCAAGAACACAAGAAAACCATGAGTGAGTGAGTAAGATTAGACTTGAATAGCAGCTGATGAAGCAAAGGCACCAAATGAGATTTCAGGCATTGAATATGAATGATGGTAATGTTGTTAAAATCAACTGGTGATGAGTGAGGCAGCGGCTCTGATGAAATTTGAATGCAGCTACAGATCGGGAGACTAGAGACGAAGCTGCCAGTTTATAGTCGTAGTGGACTATCGTGGGTTAGTTTTACGTCATAACCCATTGGACGATGCCAGTTTATCATCGTAGCAGACAGTACACTGCTAGTTTATAGTCTTGGTGGACTGTGAAGAGGCAAACCATTTTATAGTCTTAGCGGACTCTGGCGAATGAAATTGTGGCAGTTTAAAGTCATATTGGACAAGTTCTAGTTTATTGTCATTACGGACGAACTGTAGTGCTAGTTTATCATCATAGCGCCAAGATGAGTTGTGGTATCAGTTTACCATCATGACTCTAGGACGTATGCGTACTTCAGTTCATGCTCAAATGTAGAACGGTTTCAAGTACAAGTAGTTTGTCAGATGTGCAAGTTCATTACCATTCATTTCGACTAGTTTAAATGCTCCATTGTCGAATACTTTGGTGACCAAGTAGGGTCCTTCCCAATTGGCTAAGAATTCGTTTGGGAGTTCCCGAACAGCTTTGAGTACAAGGTCACTATCCTTGATCGGGCGTTTATGGATATCATGTTGATGGCACTGTCATTGCTTCTTTTGGCACCATTTGATTTGATCAAGCGCACATGTGCATTCCTCCTCCACCGAGTCCAAATCAACAACGCCCAAGTCATTATTTTGATCTTCATTGAGGAGTCCGAAGAGCGTGATCCTTAAGGATGGTACCCGCAACTCCAAAGGTAAAATAGCTTTTGAACCATAAGCAAAACTATATGGCATTTTACCTGTACAGGTCCGATGCATGATGCGATAAGCCCATAGTGCGTATACTAACTGTTCATGCCATTTTCTCTTGCTCTGCGTAAGCATCTTCTTTAGCACTGAGATAATGATCTTATTTGTAGCTTCAGCTTGTCCATTGCTCTGAGGGTAGTAAGGGGATGAAAATGAATGTTTGATCCCTAGGCTTTCACAAAAAGTTCTAGTTTCAGCACTACTAAACTGTGGCCCGTTATCAGTGATGACGGTCATCGGGATGTCAAAACGAGTCACGATGTTTTCTAGAATGAAGTTGCATATGTGTTTGGATGTGGTCTTTCTAAGGGGAATAGCTTCTACCCATTTTGTGAAATATTCAGTTACAGTTATGATGAAGCTATGTCTTGTGGAAGATGGGGAAGTTATTGGTCCAATGATGTCTAACCCCCATTTCTGGAAAGGCCATGTGATTTGAGCTGTATGCAATTCATTAGGTGGAACATGTATGAGATTACCATGCTTTTGACACATGTCACACATTTTGACCTTGGAGACACAGTCATACTCCATGTGTGGCCAATAGTATCCTAAATGCCTTATTTTGGTTGACATTTCTTTGGCTGCTTTGTGCCCTCCGCAGAATCCTTCATGTACTTGCTCCATAATGGTCTGGCCCTCCGTACTACTAACGCATCTTAACAGCATGCCTTCGTAGGACCGACGACACAACGTGTCACCTACCAATGCGTACTATCAAGAACATTTTCATACTGCGTCCTTTTGTGCATTCGTCAGATGTTGAGGTGGTTCACCATGTAAAAGGTACTTCTTTATGTCGTCATACCATTCTACGGCTTGCATTGTACTAACAAATGCAATCGGTAATTCATCGGGAGTATCAGTTATGGGTTTAGTGCAACTGATTATAGAGCTGGGCAACGTGTGGAACATATTTGGTGACATGTTTAGAGCTAATGTGGCAAGTGCATCTGCAATGGTGTTATCATTTCTAGAAATATGCTGCACATCTACATTTTTGAATCGCTTCAGTAAGTGCTTAGTCAAATCATAGTATGGTTTTAAGTGTTGCGCCTTACACACATAAACATCTATGACTTGATTTAGAACTAATTGTGAATCACCTCTAACTACCAGTCGTGTGATGACTGAAGTCAGTGCTACCATGAGACCTCTAAGGAGACCTTCGTACTCTACTATGTTGTTGGTACAATGAAAGTCGAAACGGTAAGCAAAGGGTCGGATCTCCCCGGAGGCATAGGTGATGACAATAGTAGCACTTCCCCCTCGAGAGGTGGATGCTCCATCAAAGTTCAAAATGGCATCGTAGTCATCGGGTACTATGCCTATTGCGCTCACATTTTCATCCGGGAACTTTGGCTCTATTGCTGCTCGATCATGCATTGGTGATGTAGTCATTTGAGTTACTATGGATTGACCCTTAACTGATGATTGCGCTATGTAGTGTAGGTCAAACTCAGCTATCATGGCTTTCCAACGAGCTATTCTACTCAACTCGTAAATGCTTCGTGTGATGGCCCTGAGTACATTATCCTTGCAGATTATATTAACTTGGTTATGGAATAGGTAATGTCGCCATTTCTTTAAGGAAAAGACAAGGGCTAAGCATGACCTTTCCACCTCGTTGTACCTTTTCTCATGGGCTACTAATGCATGACTTAAGTAATAAACAGGGGCTTCAGTTCCGTCATCTCGTTTTTAGCAAAGCATAGATGCGATTGATGAGTCAGAAGTAGCAAGATAGATGTAGAACGGTTTCTCATTTCGAGGTGGATAAACTATGGGTAGTTGAACAAGCATTGTTCTAATGTTGTCAAATGCTTCCTGGCACTGTGAATTCCATTCAAAATCGACGTTCTTGCGTAGTAAGTGGTTCATAGGTTTCAACTTGTCTATGAGTTTTTCTATGAAACGCCTAATGAACTGTAATCTACCTTGTAGACCGCGAAGTTTAGTAAGGTTGCTCGGTGGTTTTAAGTTTGTTATGGCCTTAACCTTATCGGGGTCTACTCGTATCCCTGCTTCTGAGGCTATGAACCTGAGCATTTTGCCTATTTTGACTCCAAAGACACATTTCTTTGGGTTAAGTCTCAACTCATATTTTAAACAACGTTTTAGTACTAAGTCAAGATCTTGTACATGTTGTTCTGATGTCTTTGATTTAACCACAATATCATCCACATAGTCATTGAGCGAGTTGAAGATATAATCACTAAAGATAAACGTCATCACTCTTTGGTATGTAGCACCGGCATTCTTAAGACTAAATGGCATCATCGTGTAGCAAAAAGTCCCCCATGGTGTCATGAAAGTTGTCCTAAGTTGGTGTTCAGGGTTAATCTAAATCTAGTTATATCCTGAAAAGCCATCCATAAAAGATAATAAGGCATGCCCAGTGGTCGAGTCAACTAGTTGATCAATGCTAGGTAGGGGGAAATCATCTTTTATGGTCACAACGTTAAGGTCCCAGAAGTCAATGCATAGGCGAATACTTCCATTCTTCTTTGGGACAATGACCATGTTGGATACCTAGTCAGCATAGTTGACAGCCCGAATGAAACCAGCCTGATAAAGTTTTGTGATTTCATTGTGGACTGCTAGTGCTACCTTAGGCCTAACCTTACGTGCCTTTTGTTTCACTAGTCTTAATTTTGGGTCGAGTATAATGTTGTGGCTGACTATTAGAGGGTCTAACCTAGGCATGTCAGTGTAGGACCAAGCAAATGCTTTTAGGTTATCTTTAAGCACTTGTGCTATGTCATTAGCCAATTGCAGGCTTAACAATGTACTTAGTTTCAGGATTTTAACTTCGCCATCTAGCACAGTAATGGGGACTTCAACCAAGGGGTCTTCGATGATGCTATCAGCTTCTAGGTCCATAGTCTTAGTCATCGTTTCGAAACAATCTAGCATTTGTTGAGTTGAAGCCACAAAAGTATTGTTTGCTGTTGAGCCTAAATCAATAGACTCCATGCTGATTTCTCGTGTGATCGTTCTGTGCGGTCCATTGATAGACAGTGGTAATAATAATAGCTTGTTGTCCATGATGTTTGCTCCTACCAATAAATAGGGAGTAGTGTCAATCAAGGGGTCATTTGTTTTTGGATGTATGTAATTTATGCTTTTATGCATCTAAACTGGACTAAGGTATGTGATGGCAATTTACCGTTGTATCCGGACACATGGTAGTTTAGAGCCTTACCGGGCCGATTATGGTAGTTTAAGGCCTTACCAGGCCGGTTGTGGTAGTTTAAGGCCTTACCGGGCCATCGGGCTATTCGTTTATGATGTCTGGTTGATTATATGATTTGCAATCGTTGTTGAGTGTGAGACTACCGGACTAGGAATATGTGCCGAAGTGTTTAGCTTGGGCATCCAGAGTTTGCTATGTGAGGGAACATTGCATGTGTGTAGTATTTAGCCCAGCATATAATTCTCCTTACTTCTAGTTTTACCCATGTGTATTTATATGTATTTGGACTTTCGTTAATTTTTATGTTTATTGAGTTTATTGTGTTTATTTTTCATTTATATATTATTTTTCTAAATAAACTACCCATGCGCTGATTTCCGTGGGGCGGCGTATGCCACGTGAGGTATATAAAATGATGGGTAAGCATGAACTCCAAAGTCAACACAGAGACAGCGTGAAGGTAGTGAAATCCCAGCGTGAACCTAAAACTAGTGTGAACCGAGCGCAGCATATACTGGCACGAATATCGGGTAGTATAGGCAGGGGTAGGCGCAGGTACAGCATGGTGGTAGCAACTTTTAGCGTGGAAGGATTCGGCAAGAATTTCAGCATGGACATGCGGCATGGACGCGCAGCGTGTAAGGGTTCAGGCCCCAGCGTACAAGGTTCACGGCGTGTAGGGACGAAACCCCAGCGTGCAGGGTTCCCGTGAACGCCACGATGAACAAGGGTAAGAAAGTAGAAGGCCATGGGAGGAAGGATCCTAGCTTGACCTTCGTCGAAGAGAGCAAAGCGATGCTCCAGTGTCTGCCTAGACCCAAGATTCCCTCATGGTCAGGGTCGACATGTAGGTAGGCTCTGACCCTTCATCGAAATTTGTGTTTTTGCCTACTGTTCCTGTCAATTTTCCCATTGCATAGCGTAGATGTTTCCATAGTGTAAGGTTTCTATACTCAGCATGTATAGTTAGTGTGTTCATGCTCCAGCATGCAGCATGTAGGGTTTGCACGCTATGTTTTCTAGCATGCAGGGTCTGCATGCTGCGTTTTCCAGCGTGCAGCGTGTTCGCTGAGTTTTCTAGCGTGCAGCGTGCATGCTGAGTTTGATGCTGGAATTTTTTCTAAGTGTTGGCCCCCTAGTGTAGAACTTTATTTTTACGTGGCTTATTTACCCCGTTTCTTGAATACATGCAGGGATCCCAAACCTTTCCTCTTGGTGGTCAAGCTTGTTGGAGTTCTGACATGGTTTGGTCCGATTGATTCTGATGAGCCAGTTCCTGATATGACAATTGATCGCAATGGGGTATGGTTCAGAGAAGGGGCCTGTGAATTTCTTACCTTCATCTTAGACAAGTTCAATGCGGTAATATGGTCGCATCTAAGTGAACAATTAGCGTTGAGCATGCTTAAGACCATGTTACCAGGGTCTTCAAATGGCATTGTGGCTTTCGTGGTGGACATCGACGAGGGACCACTTACGATTGAGGACGATCCCTCTGGAGGACCCAGATCTAGCCGTCCATTATCACATGTGTGGGACCTATTGTCACATGGGTCTCACTACATCAGTAACACCTTATTCCTAGCTACTCGTGCGCATACTTTGTTCCAGAACCCTCCTGGAACGATGTACCGAGTAGGAAGGTAAGGTTGTTCGATTTTCCATTTTTTGCCTTGTTGCTTATTAGTGGTTTACATTTTGATCGTTGTCTCTTTGCAAGCCTTAGTTCGATAAAGAAGGAGTGTGCATAGGCGATGATGGGCTCGCTTTGGCTCGTACCACCTTGGAGGCCTTCATGGTGGACCCCACTCTCCATGGTGTTGTGTTGGCCCAGACCAAGGATGACATTGTTCATTTTCACAAACGGTACTCGAGGGCACTTGCACAATGTGAGGCTAGGGGGTGGTTGCATGGGGATTGGTCTCATAATGGGCCAGTTTTCCCACATGATTCTGGTTTGGCTCTTAGTGATCCGAATCCATCAAGTAATGGTAAGTAATGGTAATTTCAATACCTCGGTTTCCTTGTTTTGCCACATCATTGGTTATGTTGACTCCCTAGGGTTATCTTGTGCGTACAGTGGATGCCCCGTCTAGTGGAGCCACCATCACAACCGAGCAAACTGAGAGCACTTTGTCTATGAAATTCGGGGAAGTCAGTGACGCATAGCGATGGTTACGTACGAAGGCACCACCACATATCATTGGTCATTTGAGTGATGCGAACCTCATGGATTTGTTTACTACTCTAATCCCTGATGTTTCTGTGACGGAGATGATTGGAATCGTTGATTCTTTCGACGAGTCTGTCACCTACTATAGCACTCGCATCAAGGGTGTCAAAGTGGTTTTCCATCTGTCAAAGGAGTTATTTTCAGACTTCTTTGGTGTACCAGCAACTAGAACTAAAGTGATTTTGGATAGGGCGCAGAGGGAAATCCATGTGATTCATGAATTGGAGAACTGGTTGGGTGTCCTTAAGGGCTCTAAGGGGTTTCCTATGCAGGGGAAATCAAAAGTGACAGAAGTTAATGAGTTATATCCCTTGTTCAGGGCACGGGTATTTCCCAAGTCTCTGTCTCAAGTGAAAACTCTTGGGGTAGAACCTATGCATATCATACGCACTATTCTAGAGACTGGGGTACATTGGAACTGGGCCCAGTTTTTGCTTTCGGGTTTCCACAGGGAGATAGTGAGGTTGCGTTCAAACATTGAGGCGAAATCCCATTTCACTTTTGCATTCTTTGCCGGTTACTTGCACCGATTGGCTAAATTTCTAGTTGTTCACATGAATAGCAAGTACGTGTTAAGGGATTGCCACCAACTATCTTACCCGTGGATTCGCCACTTATTGGAGGTGGCTGAATCTCAAGATGCTCCTGAGGGGATTGACAAGTCAGTTTCTGTCACGACGGAGGGGTCATCTGGTCAATCAATTCACACGCATGACAACGTAGGGTTGGAACCAAATAATGTACCCTACACTGCTAGGAGAGCCGATCGGGTTATCCAGAAAATGATCGAGAAAGCAAAATCGAAAGTTCAGAAGCGTGAACGTCCTAAAGAGGTTTCTCTAACTGTAGATGAACCAAGGGTGAAACGTATACGGTTTAAGATGCTTGTACAAGGTAAGCTTGGTTCTTTGATTTGCTTTTGTTTTGTTATCATCATTGTTATTTTTACTTTATTTTCCGGTGGTTTATACAACGCCTGATGTTGAACCTATGAATGCCATTAGAGTTGAATTCTAGAGTAAGAAAAGAGAGATTAGCACCAATCATTGAGGAGGAAGAGGCCTCAACGAACTTAAATGAGGAGGACGAGGTGGGTAGAGACAAGACAGGAGGAATGGAAGATCGGGAGGAAGATACAATAGAAAAGGGTAACATCGATGATCAGGGTGGAGTTGATGAGATGTTCGATGGTTTCTTCGGAGGGAGACTAGACCTTGGCGATCCTTTGAATCCAAAAGAAGACAGAGATTCCGGTATGTTCTCCTCATTATGGTATTTGCCTTTTGAATTGTGCTTTCCTTTATTCTAAATTTTTATTTCATGCTTTTATTGCTACCAGGCGAAAATGTTGAGACCAGGACACTTCCTAACATCCATTTAGAAGTCCCTATGATGAAGGCTTCCACAGAAATGACCACCGAAGTTAACCCATCTCCTATACATGAAGTAAATGAAGGCTATGGTTGCAGATTCAGGCAGGAGAAAAAGAGATTTCCAAGCTGTCAGCAGAGCGGGACGATCTCAAATCGTGCTATGAGTTCGCCTCAGCAAGGTTAACAGGTGATCGCTCTTGGCGAACTTCCGAAATTACTTATGATAGATATTGGAATTTATTGAATCGCCAAGTATTGTTGACTCGGGAGCTAGCATAGCGTAAAGCACAAATAGATTTACTGAACCTCAAATGTCAGGATTGGAAGGCTTTCGCTTTTAAGGTATGAAAATGGGGTCAATATGAAAAGACCCATAAGTATCATTATAAAAAGTCGTTAAAGGAGGTATCTATAGAGAAGCATCAACTTGAGATGTTTGTTGAGGGTTTAGGCTTGCGCTCTTCATTTGACGCATTTGTTAAGCATACTGTGGTGGAGATGGAATCGCCCAAGAGGGTAATCACCACAGCTACTGGGGAGGTTTCTGTGGGGGAGTTTCCTCTGAAATGTCCCACTTAGTCCACGATGGACAAAGGGAAGGCTTTGGCCAACGTTGATTTGGGCCTTGATGGGACTGACTGGGCAAGTGTCTCTGAAGAAGAAATCCTGCGTCGGTTGGAATTCGGTCTAGGAGGATCTTTGTCAGTAAGTCATTTAAAGTTGTGAATTTTTTTTATTCAATAACTTTTGGAATTCTTCTCTTTTCTTTTTGTGTTAATTGTTTTCTTTTACCTTTTTATAGGGTTAGGGTGATGGCGATGATCAAGAGGGTGGCCCCAGTGGAGCAGGGACCCGTGGTGTCAGGGAGTCTAAGGGGGACACCCCTCCCAACCCTAATGCTTAGCTTTAAGTTTGGTCTTATGATCGCTCATGTTTTTATGCGAGCCACAAGCAGAATGTTTTGGTTGGATTGTATATGAACTGATGGATGGGATCGGTTAACCACTGTATTGTCTATTTGTACATGAATATATTTTTTGTTTATTATTAAAATTATTATGTATGGGATCTATGTATTGTGTGAGGAAATTGCACTAAGTTGTAATTTGATGTTGATACATTTATACTATTTTCTATTTTTTAATTGAGTTTTCTATTTATTCATTTTTTTTGTTTGATTTTAAGTTTGTTTGAATACTGGTAAGTGCAAGTTTAAAATGAAAATATTTTGGGCTTGAATGTAAACACGATGCAGCAATGTAAAAATGTTTTTGTCCATTTTGTTGCTTAAGTGTAATGCACGAAGTAGGAACAGAAGTAGGGGAATATGAAGAAAAACTATAGTTGATAACGTAACAACGCAACAAGGTAAGCATAAATTCGAACTATAAACTTGAATTAAGAGAAAAGAAATATAAGAAAAATGCTCTAGTTTAAGGCCATTTCGGGCCATGGGGGCATGTGTTTCAGTTTAAAGTTGTGATGAACTGTAGCTTTGATATTCTAGTCTAAAGTCATTCCGAGCCCCATGCACTAGTTTAAGGTCATTCTGGGCCCCATGTAAATAAGAGAAGCTTCAAGTGATACTGGTGAGTTACTTGGTAAACCAGCCATTTCTGACCGTGGCTAGTTTTATGTCTTTGCGGACATATGGTAGTTTAACATCATTTCGAACGAAGAATGTAGTTTAACGTCATTTCGGACGAAGAATGTAGTTTAACAGTTTAACAATTTTTTGATTTTTTTGAATTTAACGTTAGGAGTGATACTAATAGGTGTGATTCTATACTCAGCGTCCCCTTTGCTGATTACGCTGAATGGTAATTCAACCCAAGGGACATCTGATGGGATATGCTCTATGTTAGTGTCTTCTAGTGTTTTCGTATGTATAGTAGTTTCGATGTTTATTGTAATTTCCAAGTTAGACGGTGTATGTAAAGTTTCAGGTCCGGGTGTCTCTATGTTAGGTAAGGTTTCATTTATGTTTAATGGATCATTACTTACTGGTTGCGTGCAACTTTGTTTTTCGTTTGTGTCATCCTGTTTAGACTCTTCAAACTTAACCTCCGAGCCTTGGTCTATATCCATATGCGACGAAATGGTAGGTGTAGCAGCCTCCCCGTGTATAATGATTTCACCATCCTCATAAGGCAAGTGAATCTCTTGGTGTATGGGGAAAGAGACTACTTTGAGTTGGGCCAGCCAGGGTCTTCCTAATATTAAATTGAACCGTGGCATTTCGTCGATGACAACGAAGTTAGCTGATGTGGGGAATCGATCCCCTGCTATAAAGTCCAAAGTTATAGTACCTTTTACTACTACGTGTGATCCACTAAACGATTTTAAGCATGTGGTGGAAGTTGCTTTAATTAGTTGTGTGAGCCCTAATTGTTTGATGACGGGGTAGGGTATTACGTTTGTGGTGGCTCTGTCATCTACATGCACCCGATGTATTTTGAATTGATCTACTTGTATCATTATGAACATAGGTGCGTGGGTGACGTCCCCAGTTCTCTCATCAATTTTGATGTTGTCAATGTGAAAACGTAGTGATTTAGAAGTCGATCCTTGAGGCGAATACATTACCGCATGAATTGAAGGTTCATTTTGAGGTAAGTCTTCGCTTACTGGAACCGATGTTAACATGTGTACCAGCGCTTCATGATGAGTTTGAGAAGTTAATATCAGGTCATATAGGCTTAAGGAAGTGTTTTTCTATTTAAGTGCCTACGTAACTTGCGTTAGGGCTATTTCCAGATCTTTGCTGTTAGGTGTATGCTTGTTAATGGTTACTTGGTCCATCGAGCCCAACAGTTTTATCTCATGTGTGGCTGGTTTGACGTTCTCTTCCGTAACTATTGATTTGGATGTATCATGTATTCCCGATGATTCTCCCTTATAGCTCGTATTCGATTCATTGATAGATGATGCCATGGGTACTGCACTTAATGGGGTGGGCTTGGAGGGTCCTAAGGTAAGCTGTTGACGTTCCTTCTCCAATCATTCTCGTGTAAGCCTGTCTACCAGGTGTTCCCGCGTGTGGTGCGGGGGAACATTTGGTATCTGAATATCTGGTTGCTTTGGAACACGTATGACGTATGGAGTAGGCCGAGGTTGCGATTGGACAATTGAAGGTGGTTGAGTGTCAGGTTGCCCGGGCACCTTAACAACATATGAGGTCAGTTTATTCTATGTTTGCGGAGTGGAAAATTGGTGATTATCAGGGTGTTCAGGTATCCTGACAACATATGGAGTAGGCCTAGTTGGGGGCTGTGTCTCCATAGTTGCAACCGCAGGTGGCATTCGGACCACATAGGGAATGGGCCGAGTAGGAGGTTGCATGTTTGTAGCAGTAAGAGGTATGCGCACCATGTATGTTTTTGGTGGTATGGTAGAGGCTGCCACCGCAGGGGGTGTCTGGATGACATAGGGTCTTTGCAGGGTGGACGGGTTACATGGAGAGTATGATGATTAAGGTGCGGGCATTTGTGCAGTAGGAGGAATACGAAGTACAAAGGGTCTCGTAGGTATTTGCTGTTCATTATCTAAGTAGACGGTGTTAATTCTAGATGCTTCTTGTTCATTGTCTAGGTAGATGGTGTTAATTACGTATGGATCCTCCTTAGTATTTAGAGGGTCCTTATACATGCCCATGGCCTGGTTTTGTGGTTTGACTGGGTTGGCTTCATCGAAAGTGATCTCACCTCCGTCGATCATTTGTTGAATATCTTGTTTCAGGGTGAAACAATAATCAGTGCCATGCCCATTGCGTTGATGATAATCACAAAAGCAGTCTATTCTAAATCCTCTTGGAACTGGAGGCTCATCCGGCGTTGCCAAGCTTGGGTTCTCGACCAACTGACAGAATCGATCATGTCTTTGGATTGCTGCCAAGGACAATTGTTTATGTTTCATTAGCCCTGCCTTCAAGAGTTGGTCAAATAATTGCGAGGATTTCATGGGCAACAACATGTATTGAGAAGGGTCTCTCCTCTCAAAGTTTCTCGCACGACCTGGCATAGGATTTTGTGATCTGAACGGTTCGCGTGCAGTAGCAGGAGTAGGTCTAGCATAGTTAGTAGGGGAAGTAGGCAGTTTGCCTCGCTGTCCCCTACCCGTTTGTTGTGTTTCTGCTACTGCTGCTATGGTTGCCTTAGCCTTTTCTTTGTCTTTCTTATTATGTTGGTTTTTAAAGACTGAATAGGTAGGGTCATGGCTGTTTTGGGCTACCTCTTCTATGTTCTTTATTTGTACAAATGCTTGGCTAAGAGTGTGTGCATTAAGATAGTATAATTTAAACTTCACAAAATCATTAATGGCCCCCTTTAAAATAGTGAAGAGATAAGTCTCTAGGATTGGCTCATGGAGCTCATTGAGGATAGCACTCCATTGTTGAATAAATTTTTGAACAGGTTCAAGCGGTGCTTGCTTGACCTGTATCAAGCTGTCAAGTGTTGCTTTAGGCTTCAAGTTATACTTGAACTTGGTAATGAACTGGTGTAATAAATCTTCTAAAGAAGATATTGAGTTTTGGGGCAAAGCCCGATACCAGTCAAGTGCTCTCCCTGTGAGGGACATGGAGAACACTCGCAAGATGGCCTGTGGCCACGCCTGGAGTAACATGCATTATAATATAAATGTTATAAGATGGGTGTTGGGGTCTGTCTACCCATTGTATTTGGTTAAAGTGGGTAAGGAAACACCCTTAGGTAACGTTAGAGGTGGAACCGAAGAGCTGATAGGGTCATCTTGATAGAAATCCACTATCTTAAGCTCTTCGTTGGTGGCTATTTTGAGGCACTTAACCTCGTCAGTTAGCTCTTGCATCATT
Source organism: Gnetum montanum (assembly GCA_015680685.1). Taxonomy (NCBI): domain Eukaryota; kingdom Viridiplantae; phylum Streptophyta; class Gnetopsida; order Gnetales; family Gnetaceae; genus Gnetum; species Gnetum montanum. The sequence continues at coordinate 82,730 of MNCI01036334.1, read as the reverse complement.
TTTTTAGTGTCAGCCTAGTCTTGGGCACTAGGTTAGATGGCAGATTGATTATGTGGTGTAGTATACAAGTTAGATTGTTGGATGGCGAGTGGGAAAGAGGAAAGCTGAGTGATTGGGGTTGGGCTTGTGGGATATTCATGGTAGGTGCTGCCAAGGGTGGCATACTGTAAGGAAAGGGTTGCTGCTATTGTTGTTGTTGTACCTGAGGGATGTTTATGGGTGGAATTGTAGGAGACGGTACGTTGTAGTTATGGGGTTGATGTGCTTGTGTACCAGTCCCAGCCCATTGTCCGGTCACATTTTGTACAAGAACACCTTGAACTTGCTGAGTTGAAGTGGTGAAGGATGCTCCTTGAGTTTGGATCCATGGTATATAGTGTGCGGATGTAGAAGCCAATATCACATATGGCATCTCGATCACTCAGGGTGGGAAGGTCACTCCTACATTATTTTGAGGTTGTTGTTGAGGTTGTATTTGCAAGAGAGGGGGTAACGTGGTGACTGGAGGAATAGTTGCAAGGGGTATATTGGGATGGGTATCAGTCACTAGGGATGTGGGAATAAGCGTGGATGGTTCCTGTTGGGGTACATGTGTTTGGGTGATCTTAAATGGCTAGAGGAACGTAGTTTCCCCTGTGAATGGGTGAAACAACGGGTTTGCGTAAGTTTGTGGGCTGAGGGTATGGTAGGAACCTTTGTGTTCGGACTGAGCTATGAAGTCATCCTCCTCTTCCAATTGGGGATTTTCCATAGACTGGTCCAGAGACTGACTTCTTAATGGGAGGAGCTGTGAGATGAGCTCAGAGTAGTGCTCTGGAAGAGGGATGATGTCATACGGGGAGGGGGTCAACTCATGTCCTCCCCTATGAAACAGTTCATATTGTCTCTTAACCTCCATTTGAGTTTGATCAACTGCTAGGCTGGCTTGGATTTTTACGCATATAAAATTATACTGTTCCTATGTTATAACGTTAAATGAGGGATTTCTTCCCTGTAGTTTGAGAGACCGGCGAGGTCCCGTCATGGGTTGCACTGCGGGCAGTGGGATGGTCATGGGGTCAGTGGTATCTGTAATGGGCTTGGTTGAAACGTTAGTATTGGCGGTATTCATGGTGAAAAGGTCGTAAATGTAATACGGTGGAAAGGACACAGTGTCAGGGCGTACAGGTGAGGATTTGGCCAAGTACGAAATGGGTGTGCTTATAAGCGTACACCCAAGTTGGCAGCGTGCGGCCTGTTTGTGCAGCGTGTGGACTAGGTCCCAGTGTACAGACTTAAGCAACCAGTGTACAGAAGCTGGTCACAGCGTGTAAACTGAGGTCACAGCGTGCACGCTGCAACTATCAGCGTACAAGTAGAGTCTATAGCGTGCAGGAACAATCAGCGTGTAAACAGAGTCCACAACGTGCAGGAATAGTCAGCATGTAGATAGAGATCACAATGTACAGGAATAGTCAGCGTGTAGACAGAGTCCACAGCATCCAGGAACAGTCAGGGTCTAGACAGAGTCCACAACGTGCTGGTCACAGCATGTAAACTGAGGTCACAGCGTGCAGGCTACAATTGTCAACGTACAAGTAGAGTCTACAGCGTGTAGGAACAGTCAGCGTGTAAATAGAGTCCACAGCATGCAGGAACAGTCAACGTGTAAACAGAGTCCATAGTGTGCAGGAACAATCAGCGTGTAGACAGAGACCACAACGTGTAGGAACAGTCAACGTGTAGACAGAGTCCACAGCATGCAAGAACAGTCAGGGTGTAGACAGAGTCCACAGCGTGCAGGAATAGTCAGCGTGTAGACAGAGTCCACAACGTGTAGGAACAGTCAGCATGTAGAAAAAGTCCACAGCATGCAGGAACCATCAGCGTGTAGATGCTGAGATTGCCGCGAAACAGGACACAGATTCAGGGAGTTTGCAAAATTAGATTAATCGTTGATGCAATGTAGATCTGAGAAAACGAGGCAGTAAATCAGAAGCATAGGGGGCGTGTGTATGAGATCAGAGTAGTTTTAAACAGTTTTAGGCCCTCCTTCTAGCACCATTTTCTGTTCTATCTGAAATCATCGATGCACAACTGGAATGAAACAGACACCGAGAGATCCACAGACAGGCATAGAAGATCCTACCTTCGCTTGAGGGAGAGCTAAAATTGACAAAGGTAGATTACCTTGGGTGGTCTGCACGCAGATCAGACAAGGATTTCCCCAACATATACCAATGCACGATACGTTGGGCTATGTGTAAACAGTGTAATAAATGTAAACCAGAGCGTAGAACGTGCAGAGATGTAAACGAGAGATAGGCAAAAATGAATGAAAACTGTAACAAATCTGAGCAAAAAATGCAGCAATATTATTGCATGATGAAAGTTACAATGCACCGGTCTAAACGCAGTTATGAATCTGACACACGGCAGACGAAGAGCCTCGGTGAATGTGGAGGAATGATGGTAGACTGGTTCGGTTTACAGTCACAACATGAAGGCTGTATGCTCAACGTGCAGGGTCCAAGTCCAATGTATGGGGGTTCCTGCTCTGATTTTCTAAATATTCCCTATTTCTCTTTTTTTCTGTCTCTTCTTTGTTTCAATTGCCCACCCCAGTCTAGTGAAAAATTAGGGTTTTATGAGGTTTTTGGACATCGGATTCAGATTTGGAAAGGTATGAGTGGCTGTGGGATGCTGGAATTTCAAATCGGGTGACATGTGGAGCATTGACCAAGTGCGAAAGAATAAAAATTTACAAGTGTATAGCATGAACCATGCCAGCGTGTACACACTAGGCGTATACGCTGGGTGTACATGCTGGGCATACACGCTCCACACGCTGGACAGCGTGTGGATAATCATGAAGAATTCTTGACCAAATGTTGAACTATGGAGCTATTTTGCACCTATGTCTGGATGTCTAATGTCCCAAGGGTGCTGCCTGTCGAATTTAGGCTCATTTGGACTAGATCTAACATGGCTCTAGAGAACCTGCACTAATGTACGCTATGCTGCATGTTGGATGGTACATGCTTGGCGTACATGCTGGGCGTGCAAAGTGTACATGCTCAGCATGTGAACCCCAAAGTGCATGATTTTGAGGTCAAAACCCAATTTTCTTGAACCCACAATGATGCCTAACAATTTCCCTATCTTTGAGAGTTGATGCCTTGTGAAAATCTTACTCTGGAGCGCTTGTTTTGGGTAGTCTTTGAAGTCACACACTGGGCGTGCACGCTAAACGTACACGCTGGGCGTACACGCTGAGCGTGTAGGATGCATGCCTAGCGGAAACCAAATATTTCAGGCTCAAAATTTTGGCAGGGTTCGATGCCAGATGTTGCCATAGTCTGCTGTGGGTCCTGGGGAACCATTTCTTGCTTGGTTCGACTCCGTTTGAAACTGTCTGTGAGGTCCTCAAGCTTCAGTCATGCTGGGGAGCATCATGACTTAGCTTGATCCTTGTCGGAGAAGTACTAAGCTCAGAATTTTGTGGTGTTTCAGTGGTCTCATTGCTTTACATAATTACTTACCCAATCATCTTGATATCATAGCACAAAAATCCAACACATAGCATTGACTTCTACACGACAACTTGGTAATATTATTCACAAAACATAAATGACATTCATAAACATAAAGAAAATGACTCAAGAAAAGAGGAAAGTATAAAGAAAAGGAAAATAACAAGAAATGTAAAACATATTAAGAATTAGAAAATTTTGGAAGAAATAAGAAAATGATAAAAAATTGTAAAACAAAAAGGTGAAAAACACATATTAGTTCTTGAAATAGGATGGAGCATCTCCCTCATGACTAAATTTATGGTTGCACATTTGAGAGATGGACCACACAATCCCCTAGTTATACACTATTGGTTTTCCATCTATCACCATTACTATTTTAATTAATCACATGGTAGTTGATGAGTCACGTTCTATCAAGTTCTGTTATCGGACCCCTATTATCAGAACCCTGATACAAGATACCAAGTCTGATAGGTCCCGATATTAGACCCTTATTATCAGACCCCCGATATCGCATACGCGATATCACAGCCTGTCTCCTTATCTATAAATAAGAGGTAGACAGATCTAGTAGGTAGTTTTTAGAATTTCTTTTAAGTGTTTAGTTTTAAGTAGTTCTTCTCTCAAACCTTCTCTCCCAATGCATGCCCGCAGTGTGGTGATTGTAATTGTATAACATCCTTATTCGAGTGTGACGTACTTGGACACGCACATGACTGACAATAAAGATCAATATTACTTCATCATTGCAGTATTCACTTAGTTTAATTATTTAATTTTTATTTTTATTTATTACTTTCGTAGTTAATATCTCTCATCCTAAACTCCTATTAAATGCGGAATGAGTATGACTTAATCACAAGCATTAAGTGTGACTACTTGGTA
>MNCI01036334.1:56796-75147 GCA_015680685.1 Gnetum montanum | reverse complement strand
TTATCAATGTTGTTCCATGCACAGGCATCGTAAAAGGCTTGTAAATGTTGTTGTGGATCTAATTCATAGCCTCCTAAGAAATTAGGGAAGTTGTTTAAATCGAGCATGGGTAGGCACCTCTCTTTACGATGCCTACAGGAGATTCGAACAGCCTCTTGTATTTGTGTTAGGCTTGTAGTGGCCAGTAGGGATTCATCGTCATTGAGTAAGTTATGCTTTCGTGCGTTGGGATGATGTTTCCCTTGTTTATGTTTATAAGAAACCTCCACCTCGGGTTGCGTACTCCAATCTTCATTTTCATATAATTCGTTGGTTCTCTAATGAATTTCCCCACTAGATGTGGCATTATTGTAATCTTGTAGGAGAGGCTTGGTTGTGAGATTGTGTGTGAATTTATATGTGACTTTTTATAATGATTTCTTCCTAAAAGATATATCGTTAATTCCTATACAGTGACCTTGTATGATATAACTAATCTAGATAACTAGCACCATCCCCAGCAATGGCACCAATGATGAGTGGCGAGGTACCCCTACACTCAACCATATGAATGTGAGCGTTTCATGCACAATCTGGTCGAACTCTGCAAACGGACTAGTTGTGGTATCTAGATAGTTATTCTTAGGTTGCAGTTCGCTATCTTCCCATCTAGACTAGTGTTAACTTTGTCACATATGGTTTAGTCCAGAGTGAGGTGTATGATGTGTTCCTATACTAATGCTACTCTTGGAGATAATGGAAAATAATATTAAGCTAAGAGAGAGAGGGTGAGAGAGAATCTAAGCTAACCTAAGTGCGATGAGCATCTGTCACTTAATCATCCATACACATCTTGGACCTCATGCACAACTACTACTGGGATTACCAAGCGTAGATCCTAGGTACACTACTAGGTTACCAAGTAGTCACACTTAAATGCTCGTGATCAAGTCATGCTCATTCCGCGTTTAATAGGAGTTTATGGTGAGAGATATTAACTATGAAAGAAATAAATAATAATAATAATTAAATAATTAAAATAAATGAATGCTACAATTATGAAGTAATCTCGAACTTTATTGCTGGTCATGTGCGTGTCCAAGTACGTCACACTCGAATAAGGATGCTGTACAAGTACAATCACAACACTACGAGAATGCATTGGGAGAGAAGGGTTGAGAGAAGAACTACTTAAAACTAAACACTTAAAAGAAATTTTAAAAACTGCCTACCAAATCTGTCTATCTTTTATTTATAAATGAGGAGACAGGCTGCAATATCGCGTACGTGATATCACAGCTGCAATATCGAGGGTTTGATAACAAGGATCCGATATCGAGACCTATCAGACTTGGTATCTTGTATCAGGGTTCCGATAACAGGAGTTCGATAACAGGACCTGATAGATCATGACTCATCAGTAGCACATCTAACATTGGTGATAGTCTCATTTGGATCATTCGAAGATGTATCTTTATCTGGACTTGAAGGTATTTCCATTTTGGAGGATCCAGATGTGTTTAGTTCTTCTTCTTGATTTTCTATTTTAATTCTTGGGTCTCTGTGTTTAATATCCTCTTCTAGTGTATAATTAGAGTGTTTATAATTACCTTGTGAGTAAGATAATTTCCTAGCCATTTTCTTTTGTATGAACTTGGGATTCAAAGAAAAAGTCCAATACTCATGTAGATGTAACATAACTAGGCAATAGCCCTTTGGATGATCATATAGGCAGATGTCACATCCATCATCCTCTTCTGTGGTTGAGCCTTTAGCCTCTTCTTCTACAACCATTTTTCATTTTTTCCAATAAGTGTTCCTAGCTATTTCTTGGTTCTTTTCCTCTTCTTGTTTTGATCACTTGATTCTTGTTGTGTTACTCTCTCCTTTGTGGTTTTTACATAAGTTGTAACTTTGTCAATCATCAACTCCCACATCTTATCTATCCTTGCTTCAAGCTCCTCAATAAAATTTTGTATTGGCAAGGTTTGTTGTGAAATCACCTCATCGAGAGCTACCTCTTTTTCCTCATCATAAATATGGACCCTTTTCTTTTGAAGAGATGGGTCCTAGTTATATTCCTCTACATTCTCTTGTTTACATAGCTCTCCTTTTTTTGCCACCCACTCGATTAGCCTTTGTATCTGATGGGCTTTTAGTTTGTATAACTAACCTTGGGCATAAATCCCAAGGGTCTCTCCCATTTGATTATGAAGCCCATCTATGATATGGAAAAGTTGCTCTTCTTGAGAGAAATCATGTTTAGGACATCTATGTAGTAGCGAATAGTATTTATCCAAGGCCACATCCAAGGGTTCATGATTTTCTTTCTTCCACCCTTGGATTTGTTTTCTCAGGTTGGACACTCTCACATAAGTTTGATATTTTTTGCTGAAGAGTTCCATTGTGGACCATCAGTGAATGGAATCAAGTTCCAACGATCTATACCAACTTTCAACTTCATCTACTAGCATCCTAAGTAAGCATTTTCCACTTACATTCAATGTTTTGTAAGGCATAGGCATCATGGAAGGCTTGTAAATGATGTTGTGGATCAAAATTATAGCCTCCCCTAAGTTTAGGAATGTTGTTCACATCAAGCCATTTGATGCAGTAATATACTTAAACATTTCCTTCTAATAAACATGCATCTTTGAGCACTAAAAAAGAGCATGATGCAAGGTCTCCACATGTGTATCACAGAGCACATACAAATCATTAGCAATGATCCCATGTTCTTTTAATAAATATTTTATTAGTAAGTAACTATGTAAACATTTAGAAGAACATAAGTTGTTTTGCAACTGAAGGTTCTAATGCCACTAATGAGGTTTCTCCAAATCCTTTTCATGATGTACCAAAGTATCATAGGCAAAGTGCAACTAATATTCTTTTGAGTCATCCCATTTAACAACATTCCTCTGAATTCTAATATGCATTTGGATTCAAGGTTTGAGGCTTTAAAAGCTTCATCAAAGAGGACTTGCTAGTATTATGGGAGGAGCATTATGGAAAAGAAAATCTCCATAAAGATATTTTGTTCTCAAAACTTGCACCCATGGGTTGTTTGAAATATAAAGATGCCAAATAAGTTTGCTTAAAAGGACATAATTCATATTCAAAAGTTGACGAATGATTTGACCTCTAGTATCAGTGGGTGAAAAAATAGTTTTCTACCTTAAAGAATGAAAAGAATGAGATTTATTGTGTGATCATAAGAAGTTCCTTTCCATTGGTTCCAATCGATCCAGACTAGCCAAGGAAGCTTTATAAATTGACATCATATAAAGGCATAGAAGTTAAAACTAACTTGATCTATTGTAATTAACCTACCTCAGATAACAATTTTTCCTTCCATCCTGCAAGTCATTAATCCCAGATAGAGATTTTCATTCTTTCTAAATAAAAAATAGAAATGCCAAGGTACTTAGGAGCGTGAGAATCTTCCATAAAATGCATATTTGCATAAAAATTTGAAAATACAATATTTGGAGTATCAAAATTGTAGACTTTACTTTTAGTGAAATAGATTTGGAGACCTGAAGCTATAGAAAAATCATGGAGGCATTGCAAAGCATTGTTTAAATTATCATGAAAACCATCTAAAAACAAAAGGCTAAAATCTATAAATTGTTAGTAAGTATAATTGCAATTTCCAGTAGGAGTGGTGCCTTTAATACAATTTAAAGATTGCTCTTTTCAAATGAAAGCTCCAAAACCTTTCATGGCTAAAACAATGGAATAGAGAGACATGAGTACCCTTGCCAAAGGCCATTTTTTGCAAAGATATCTCCTTCCCATTTACCATTGACTAGACTTGAAAACCAAGAACCCTTATAACATTGCTCCAATTTTCTCACCTACTCAAGTGAAAAACTAAAGGAATAAAGAATTGCATCCATATAATCATATTTGATTCAATCATAACCTTTACTAATATTCATCTTGAGAGTGAGACTTGGGAGAGTTTTGAAGACTTGTAGAATACAATAGTTCCTCAATCAAAATTATTTAATCTAGAATATGCCTCCTAACCACAAAGTTAGCTTGCTTTGGTGCAACTATAGAAGGTAGAATTTTGCTAGTGTGAAATATAAGAAACCTAGATATGCTCTGACATAGAGTTGAACATAGGCTCAAGGGCCTATAATCTTTGATATTGGAAGCTTGGGCTTTTTTTTTGGTAAGAGAAAAGATCAAAATGACGATCAGATTTGTATTGTTGGTGAACAAACAAGGCCAGACGAGGCTTGCACAATACTACGAATACCTCACTTTGGAGGAGAGAAGAGCTCTCGAAGGCGAAATTGTCAGAAAATGTCTCGCACGGACGGAACAGCAGGTTATGTTTTTATCAAATTAGTTTGTAACACTTTTTATATTGTAATTTTGCTTTACCCTGGAGAAATGCGATAGTGTAGGTTTTTGGTTGATCTGAATAAATGGAAAACAACTTTTAATGTGTCTGATTTGTTTCCAATCGTTTATTCTTGGCCTCGTTTATGTAATGCAGATTTCTTACTAGGCTATTTTTCTTTACCATATAATGGATTTCTCTTTAAAAAGCCGATCCAAACCCTTTCCAAGGAAGACAATGAAGAATGTTCAAATAGAATTGAAATCAGATGGAGCGTAAAAAGCAATTAAGTAAAACAATTCAAATTGAAATATTGAATTTCAAATTTACCTTTTTTCCTCGTCAAAGCATGTGTCCTGCCATCAGTTATAGGAAGCATAAATCTTACTGCTCATCACCTGAAGGATTGTTTTTTTTTTCTTTTAATTTTTTTCTCCTGCCAATTTTTGTTTCTTGGTCCTGGTCTTTAGATGGGAGCATTTTATATGTTTGTTTTGTGAAAAATGAACGTGAATTTATTATTATGCCCAGAAATAGATCCTATTGGTTCATCAGAAAAATCAATTGTACAATTAAATCCTTATGCAAACCAATTTTTTCCTAAAATGATATCACTCAGATTTTTGCAGGTCAGATGATTATCAACATTGCTATGAACTGTTTCAAATCCTTCTACCATTCATTGCTGTCAAAACCGCCCCATTCCATTTTTTGAGTACACACATATTTTCGGTGTTGACGAAATTGTTAAATAGCAAAAAATGGTTCCTATTGTATGATGGGAAATTAAAATGGTTAGAAAAATAAAAAATGCAAGAGCAGAGTGAGTATTAGAGGAATGGTTATAGATTGTAGCCCTGGTGCTTTGAACTCGGTAACAATAAAGTCGTCTTTATATATAGGAGAAAAATGCTCACGAAACTAGTAAGGCAAACCATAAGTTAAACTGAGAGTCTTTCATATGAAACTCTTGTGCTTTCACAGATAAAATTCTTTTTAAATTAATCCTTTGTTCCCCCTTTATTTCTGTCTTTTGTATTAAGACTATAATGATGAATGGCCTCAAGACATGCCTATCATGCAGGGCAAAGAATTCAAATTTGAATGGCTCAAGGTGCAGCTTTTGCTTCAATGTTGCACAATGACAGATTTCTCTCACCAAATTAAAGAGAGAAAAACATATTTCTGCTTTTGGTTTCAGAATATTAGATATATCTTGATAACACTGCATTCAGAATATTTCAGTATATCTTGACAAATATGGAAAAACAGACATATTTGTTAACCTTTGGTTTTTGCATGGTACTTTTATGGTTTTCTACTGAAAACACGAGGTTCTTTTCTGCAAAGGTCTTTTAAATGTGTTCCAAGTAAAAACAGTGTTCTATAAATTTTCTTTTTGGTTGTATCTTACAACAGTGATTAGGTGGGCGAAGGAATGTGACAATTTCATTTCTTGCGGCATTGTTGCTAGACAAAAAATTCTGAAATCTTCGCATATCTAGTTTCTTGTCGTTGTCGTCATCATGATAACCTTGTTCCAACAAACTTGGGTCAGCTATAGCTAGTTTCTTGTGACAAACGTTATTTTTTAATTCTCTTTAACTTTGGTTTCTCTGTTAATTTTCTGACTTTCTGTAACTATCTTTTTTGTTCAATTGAAAATCTTTAAAAAAAAACCGATTTTTATGTGCTGTGCATTCATTTGATTTTTCGAATTATTTTACAAAGTGAGTCCATGTCTTGATGCAGTGTTCTTTTGTTGAGCACCGTAGCTACAAGGTTATTTATAGAAGATATGCTTCGCTATTTTTCCTTGTTGGAGTTGATGGAGATGAGGTGATTTCCTGCAATCCGACCATGTACATTTTAAAGCATGAAGATTTCATTTTTATAATGGATACTTGGATATGATGCTAACATTCAGCGATACATTAATCGTTTATTTCAGATAATGCTTGAAACGTAGTAAGGATCCTTGTCAGTCTAACACATACTCTGCAATGTAAAATGATATGTTCAGTTTTGCAAACATTTGAAATATGTCTTAATTTGCTAACAAAAGTGACTACGTTTTGTAGAATGAACTAGCAATTTTGGAATTCATTCATCTGTTGGTGGAGACCATGGATCGACATTTTGGGAATGTTGTGAGTACAATCTTCGTTTTATTTCCGTACCCTCCAATCTAAAACAAGGCATTATTGTTTCCATTTTTGTATGCTATGTTTTATGGTAAAAATTTGTTGTGTGCACCCTTTGATTGTAAACAAAATTTATATTTCATCATTTTCCAATGTGTAATTTCTGTTGTACTTTTTAGGGAATGTGTTACTGCTTCTGGTTGTGCATCCGCATAGATGCCTTTGATTATCATGTTATATTTTATCTTACTTTTATAAATTAATTTGTAAGTACGCATATCAGGTTGCTAATCTGCTACAATCACATTTCTTTTTGCAGTGTGAACTAGATATAATGTTTCATCTGGAGAAGGCTCATTTCATGCTAGAGGAGATGGTCATGAATGGATGTGTTGTGGAGACAAATAAATCTAATATATTATCTCCCATTCAGCTCATGGAAAAAACTTCATAGAAAAGAAATGAGATTGACCAAAAGAAAATGTCCGTGGACTTGGGATCTCGAAATGCTTTTATTGCAACGATCATTCTGTAATGATGAAAACGTTTTGCTTGGTCAGTCGGTAAAGCAAGTTGTTAGGTTAATTCCAGGCAGGGATAACACTAGCAGTGCTTTGCAAGATTGTAATAAATACTATGTTACAGGAAAACAGTAGGTTCATCCTTGCGTATTAATGCGAGATTGAGTTTTTCTAATAAAAACATGATCAATTTACGTTTTATTGCGCAAGATAGCATACACAGAAGTGAATATTACAATTTGCATCAACATGGTTTTCTGTGCTCAACTTGCAATGTTAGGAGCTTGGTATTTTTACCTGTAATTAACCCGGTTACGGTGCCCGGTCTGCCAGTAATACGAAGATCTATTTTCCTTAACATTAGTTGATTTTTAAGCAACCCAGATCTAGTTGCGGATATCGTCTGGACAACAGACCAGGACAGCTACAACCATAGTGAGCAGCCATAAAGCCAAGCTGGCATATTCTTAACCACTGAAACTTGCTAGAAGACTTTCTAAAAGACTAGAAGCGACTGCTGAGCTGGGGTGATTCTGCTAGGTTGCCATGAGTTTCCTTCTGTGATGACCCAATGGTGAGTTCCCTTAGATTCCACAATCCAAGCTTTCTCAATGTCAAAAACAGTAATTTTGAACAAGAAAAGAAAATGAAAGTTTAATTCTTACTCAACTGAAGAATTTACAGCAGAAACAAAGTACACATTCCCAAGGACAGCCAAGAGATTCCATCCAATTCTCACACCTCTCAAAGATATCATACTCACACAAGGATGATGACCAAAGCAATTGGCCAAGACTCTTTCTCACTACTTTCTTCTCTCAGCTTGTCATTCACTCCCTAGACTCTCTTACTCCCTAGATTCTCATGATCAAAATAAAGGCTTAAGAGGTCTATTTATACTTTTTCCCTTGTCCCTTCATCTTCCCTATCTCTCAAATTCATAATTTTGAGTCATTAAAATCCATACCATAACATCTCATGGTTGGGAAGGACATCTTTGGGATATGAGACATTTCAACCAAGAGCAAACAGTTCATGGGAAAGATGTCTATAAGAGGTGAGAGATGTCTGGTAGTAGGTAGAGATGTCTTTCAACAGATGTCTTTGGAGTGGTGGAGGCATCTCCTTGGTGGGATAGACATCGATCTCCCACTAGAGCTGGCTATCCAAGCCAAAATTCTGCAAACAAGTCCCCATTGATCCCCAAAACCTCTTAAACTCATGGAAAGAAGTCCCAAACATCTCCACACATGACAAAATACCTTGCAATCATCATCAACAAGACCTGCATAAGAAACACACTCAAACATACAACTAAGACATATACAAACACATTGAGAACTACACATGGTCTAGGTGATGTCCTCATCATCTCTCCCACCCTTAAGAATTTGAACTTGTCCTCAAGTTGGTAGTACACTTGGGATAGCATTAAGCCTCCATGCATTGGCCACAATCCACACACAAACCAAAGCACAACACATATGGAATGGTTAGAGCTCACAACATTTTACCTCTACCATCCAACACTTATTACACAAACACATAAACACACATACACACATTAGCACAATTTTGTACTTACATAATAAGGGAAAGTTACATGAAACAAGAGTGGATTTGGTGTTTGCCTTCAAAGGCTCTACCATGCTTTCATATTTTGTACTTACATAATAATGGAAAGTTACATGAAACAGGAGTGGATTTGGTGTTTGTCTTCAAAGGCTCTACCATGCTTTCATTTTGAGAGCACCATATCCCATGTGTTTCTTCTATGACTTGTAACAAAAGAAGAGTAAGAAAATTCAAAAGCTTAAGTCTCCTTAGCCCAACTTCCCTTCTTCCATTCTTTTTTCTCTTCTTCACTTTCTTCTTCTTGCTATTTGGAAGACTATCACTTAGCTTCCTTTTACCATCAACACCACAACTTGGATTGCCTTCATGTTGCTTATCCATTTTATAGCCAAGACAATCAAGTTCTTCAACACATTTAACAAAATCATCATTATCATCCATAGTAAACATTTCCAAATTCTAGAAAATTGAATCAATATCAATGTCCTCACCAACATCAATAATGACTACTACCACAAAATCAAACACATTACAATTATTAATCATGCTTTAACTGACAATGATAGTAAAAGTCACATTGCTTCCATCCTTCACAACATGATTCATAATTCCATCACAATGATCATGATTCTTATCATCACCATTGAATAAACCACTACCAAGCTTGATGAATTGTCGTTAAGCAAGCTGTGTTGACGGGCATGCATTGACATAGCCCCATCGACGTATCTCCGTCAACACATGGTAACATGCGTCAATTCAAATGCATTGATGTTGATGCAAACGAAGCCTATATAAATGCAAGCACCAACTGCATTTATGGCACCTTAGGTTCATACAATAGTGAAGCTCTTGCAATTTAATTTCTCTAGAGTTAGAATATTTTCCTTTAAGTGCTCATAGTATGAATTCAAAAGAGTGTACAAATCTTTATTTGAGCATCATGTACCTAAGCACATTGGCATGAACAACAATGAAGAAGAGATTTCTAACATTCATTGTAGCACTTGGATTAGTTTAATCTCTCTTATTTGCACTTTACTTTCATAAGTACTAATTAATTAATGCACTTAATTATGAACACAGAAGTATAACCACTTCGAGCATAACGTGTCATGCTTGGTAATCCCAATAGTGACCATTTGGTAACATCCAGTAATAGCCATTTGGTAACCCAGTAGCATAATATGAGTTCAAGATGTGTAGGGTAAGTGGGAACAGCTACTTATGTTAGGATAGTTAGTTATTAGAATAACTACGTAGTTAAAAAAGTTAAATATTAAATATTCACTTATGCATCTAACCTTTAGGATAAGAAAATATATAAAATACTTACAAAAATAGACACCATGAGCCTTAATTCACATTTAACCATAAGTACCAAAAATGTGAGTATGAGTTAGGAAGACAAGGATCATACACTCCCTTAATTCACAATCTAGAACTATGGGCGAACTTAGGAATTAAGTTTATAGAATTTGACCAGATCACTAGTACATGCTTGTGAGTCATCTGGTTAGGCATAGGGTATGCTCGCTACTCATCAAAGCTAAAGTGAAAAACTAACCCTCATAGTAGCTTCAACATAAGAGACATTACTAACATCAACAAGGTGAAGCTCATACTTACTTACCTCTTCATGGCTTCTTCCATTCATCTTTGATTCAATTGATCTTTAACATGTGGTTGTCCAATTTCATCCAAGCTTTTGAAGGTACTAGCTCAAAAGGTAAACTCTCCTCCAAGGCTTTAGCATCAAGTTTGTTAAAAACATCATCAAAGCAATCATTCTTCCACATACCTTAGCTAGAAGATTCACCTCTCTTCCATGAGATAGCCTTAAATTGGATTAGAATCTTCTTTCCCTTACCATAAGGTGTAGAACAATTGTAAAAAGAATAAGTATCATACCTTCTAGTACTACCTTTGATCTTCCTTGAAGAAATTCCTTGATCTTTGCCACTCCTTTGGCTTTGATCTTTCACCTCTCATGACTTATAAGGTAAAAACTCTCCTTGATCAACAACATACACTATCTTGGATTTTGAATATCTCTTAGTCTCTTTGATGAAGCTCTTGATTCCCTCTCTTGTAACCTTTGAGTAGTGAGCACTCCTTTGCTCAATAAAATATACTTGAGAACTCATTTTCTCATTGATTTCTACTTCACTAGACCTTTCATATTTTTTTTCTTCCTTGATGGCTAGAAGATAATTTATCTATTCTTCCCAAAATATTCAGCACATTAGCCTTCATTTCCTCCATATCTTTTCTAAGCTTCTTTACACAAAAAGACTTAGATGTCATACTTGGAATTACAACACAATCCCAAGCAATACAAAAATTACAATATCCATAACAATGTTCCTTTCATTCGAAGAAAAACACCAAGCTTCAACACAACAATGTAAATTTGAATCAATTCACTTCAAATCCCAGCCTTTCAAACAAATTAGTGTTCAATTATCAAAAAGAAACTTGACCTTACAAGATCAAAGTAATATTTACCAATCTTAGGTTCTCCAAATCCTAAGTGGTTGTAAAGTTTTAAAATTTCTTAAAGATATAACAACTAAGGAGCAAAAAGGGAATTTTTTGCAATCCTAGGATGAGTGAAACAAGCAAAAAGAGAGAATTCACCCAAGCATGAGAATTTGAAGTGATTCTTTGCAATTGAGATGATAAGTATCCACTTGAATGTAATTGTCTTCAATTCCAAGCTACTTTGATAGCAATTTGATGAAGAGCTCTCTTGGATTCCACAATCCAAGCTCTCTCAATATCAAAAATAGTAAATTTGAACAAGAAAATGAAAGTTTTATTCTTGCTCAATTGAAGAATTTACAACAAAAAGGAAAATCACATTTCCAAGGACAAACAAGACACTCAATCCAATTCTTACACTACTCTTAAGGAAATCACACTCATACAAGGATGATGACCAAAGCAATTGGCCAAGACTTTCTCTCACTACTTTTTTCTCTCAACTTACCACTCAACTCCTAGACTCCCTTACTCTCCCTAGATTCTCTTGATCAAAATAAAGACTCAAGAGATCTATTTATACTCTTTCTCCTTATCCCTTCATCTTCATTGTCTCTTAAATTCAAAATTTTAAGTCATTAGAATTTGTATCATAACATCTCATGGTTGGGAAAGACATCTTTGGGACGTGAGAGACATCTCAACTAAGACTAGACAGTTCATGGGAAAGACATCTATAAGATGTGAGAGACATTTGGTAGTAGGCAAAGACATATATAGCAAAGTAGAGATATCTTTCAATACATGTCTTTCGAGTGGTGGAGACATCTTCTTGTTGGGATAGATGTCTACCTCCTAGTGGAGACATCTATCCAGTTAAGCCAAAATTCTAAAAATAAGTCCCCACTTACCCCCAAAATTTCCTAAACTCATGGAAAAAAGTTCTAAAAATCTCTACACATGCCAAAACACCCTACAATCATCATCAACAAGACATGCACAAGAAACACACTCAAACATATCATTTAGATATACATAGATACATTGAGGATTACACATGGTCTAGGTGATGTCCACATCACACAGAGGATCACCTCCGCATCATGATTTGGCCATTAAATATGTAGTCATTATAGCTTGAAGATTTAATATCAATTCCATCAAGTGGGAGTTCTTTGTTGGTTGGAGGATTAATGTTGATCTTTTAAGTTCAAGTGCAAATGTTGAAAGTAATGTAAATGTTATTAGGATCGAGATCATTCTCCCAATTAATAATTAATTTTCTTCTCCTGATTTTTCAAAACATTTTTTTTATTTTAAGTTTGTACACTTAAGTAGACATCCTTAAAATTAGAGAGCTATTTACTTTCCATGTCAATTCTTTTTTTTTTTTTGCTACTCTTGTTAAACATATAATGTACTATGAATTTTTTTGCTTTTCAAATAATTTAAACAGAGTTAAAAAATTTAAAGAAAAAAAAATTAAAGTGAAAAGCATTCATAGAGTATTAGAATAGAAGTTGAAACATTATATAATCATCATAGCCCTCACCTTATCCTAACTACATGGGTTTGGCTATATAAATTCTTTTTTAACATTCACTCCTATTAAGAGCTAAATAAACATTTCATCTAAATCTTGGATATTCTTTTTCATATTTGCAAGGTTTACCTCTTAGTTGATGGGTAGGAGTGGGGAGTGTCAAACCCCAAAAATAATCATAGGAATAAGAAAAATTTGGAGTACATCACATTTTAAACACTTAAAAACTCCATAACAACATAAAAATAGAAATGCTCATCAATTTTTAGGAAAATAACGTTAATTTTTAGTAAGAAAGCTAATTTTCATCTTGACATCCTTTACATCATTTTCAACCTTTATCCTTAAACCTACAAAAGCAAAAGGATTTGAGGTAGGAATAGGAAGTTGTGATGAAATAACAATATTCTTAAAAAAGATAAATTCACTTTGAAATGAAGGTGTCAAGCTTTCACCATTACTTTGTCTCTTGAGGAAAACACTACATTGAGAACCTTTACCATCATCTATACATTGTTTATCAACATTATTTATGATCTTTAAGTTAACATTATTCTGGTTGAATAACAATGAATTTGTCATATGAACTATTTATGTAGGCTAATTTATACTTCATACAGTTAAGATAAAAACATTTATGGAAGCTTAATATTACTTCTTGTATTTTATATTCTTAGTAATAGCTTGATTTAATCTATCATTTGCTTCATCTTACTTTTTCTATCCTTGACTTTAACTTATCTTTTTCTTCTTAGTTTTATTTTTCTTGAGTAAAAAAGAACATGCATTAAACAAATGTCTTTCACAATGATAAAAATCACAGGAGGTAAGAAGATAATGGTACATAATTGGTTGAATGTAAGTCTTCTTACTTACTTATAATATCAATTCCTTTTGGTGTAGTTATAGATTGCATATGCTTAATCAAACCAAGAAAATTAACAATTTGTTATTGCACTTTCTAAAAAATCAATGGAAGATTAAAGAACTCACCAAAGCATAAAACTCTATAATAATCTTCATGTTGGATATCAAAATTTGGAATCCACTTATAAAGGAATAATACTACATCCTTATGTATATATAATTCTATATTTATGGCACACTATAGCATCATTACATTTTCTAACTTAGCAAATAGAAAAAAATGAAAAGAGCGCTTGAGATGAATGCAAGGTAAAAAATCTAAAATTTAAATGAACACATGTTGTGATGAGAGATTGATAATGAATAAAATATGTGTGTGTGCATGTGTCCCAGAATTCCCCTGATAAGAGATTTGTTAATGTGATCTTTCTTATTGACATCCAACACTTCATCTAAGCATTCATATCCCTAGTACATGCTCATATTAGCTACAAAGTAAACCTTCAATTATAAGAAGTAAATAGGATCATCACCTAGAGACTCAATGCTCATCCTACCAAGGTAGAGTCCTATGAGGGAAATGGATGAGCAAAAGCCTAACCTCTTTCAAGTGGCTAAACCTAGGCTCAAACCTAGATCTTATGACTTGANATCTTTTAATCATTCATGGTAAATTTTAACCTTTTTATGTAATTTAAAAATTTAAATAAATAAATTATTACACTCCATGATATATTAGATCTAAGCTTAAATAATTTACTTTCAACAAGAATATCCTTCTTTTTTGGTACATCTTATGACTTAAATCTTGAATGTGTGGTATATAATCAAATTATCATATCTTGCCCTAACTATATGCTATATCTTTTTTGTGTGATGTAATTGATAGCTTTTTATTTTAATAAGACAAATGCTTATATTATGGCTCATGCTATTTCCTTATTAAGGTTTAAATTATATTATTTTATTAAGCAAATATACAAAAACATTGTTAGGATTACGATGGATAGGATTTCTAGGACATATCCAAAAAATTCACAATAACTATGTCCAACAAAATTTATAAGTTTTAGAAAATAATTCCTAATCTTAAATAGGACTATATGATGATTTACTTGAATGTTTGTAAGAATTTGATAATTCCTTAAGAGAAATATAACTTTTGAGAATATTACTTATTTTTCAAGGTTAAAAAATTCATAAATCCTTTAAAGCCTATACTTACATCATTGAAGCATGTAAAGATCAAGTTCACATTTTCCATACCCATGAAAAAACTAGAAATTGAGAAGCTAGCAAGGAAATAAAATTCATTTATTATTTTTCATGTTAGTAATAGGAGGTTTAAGTGGTTAGCTCCTTATCTTATTACATAAGAGGTTACTGATGTTTGACACTCACCCACATCCCTCATATCTTCCTCCACCATCTCCCTTTCCATATTTTCCATATCCATTCATTATTTTCATTATGGAAGTACTTAGAAGAAAAATAAGCCTACAATATCACAATATCATATACCTCACTAAGAGTTAAAGCATACTACTCACACTTTACTATCTCAAGGTGAGAAGACAATGATCATGAATCAACTATCATCTACTAGCATACTTACATTTTCCATCCAAGGATTACCATCTAGTTGTGTGTGAACACTTGTAACTTGTATGGTGAATTATTGAAATACTCAACCACTCATCATTGGCACTATTTCCAAGGCTATGTCAATGTTTACTTAGTGGTTGATTTTATAAAGTTTATTGTATCAAGAATTACAAAGTCTATTTTTCATATCTGAATTAATTCTTTTAACACACATCCATACTCAAAAGTGTCAAAGACACAATATGGCTTCTACACTTAAAGAAAAGTCACCATCTATCAAAGAAACTCATAAGGGGCATGACAAAAGATATGATGAAGGCAACTGGAGTGTGCCCATGCAAACAAGAATTTCCTATGCTCACATCAATCCAGACTATCCGTATTTCACATTTATCTTCCATCAGGATGAATAGCTAAGGTGGAGATATTTGTAAGATAAAATTGTTTTGCCTCCCGAACATTTTGCACTAGCAATGCTACAAGCAATCCTAATGAGATTAAACCTTAGTCATGCACAAGAAAAATATCATGTCACTAAACACATGACGAGGTCATATCAACCTACAAAAGCACAAGTAAGAAGGTATGCCACTATAGAGACAAGACATAAGCATAACAAATTAAAGAAAGTTTCTCACATTGTTATCCTAGAAGAAACAAATGCCGATACATTCATAATGGAAAAACTCCACCAAACTCATAAATCTCATTCATAAACATTGATCATCCATCTAGAGGAACCTATCAAAATACAATTATACTTGGACCCTGCCAAAACACCTAGGAGAGATATGGAAGACTCCAAACTTAGACATAGCTCAAGGCCTAAAGAGGATAAATCAAAGAGGAAATAAATAAATGAGTCACAGAAGGAGAACTAGCAAGAATTATTCTCCAACTGCTTTCTCTTCCTCCTCACGTTTATCTGTGGAATTCAACAAGAGGGAATGAAGACCAAGAGACTATGACAGGGAAAGACAAGAAGACCATGAGAGACATGTACATCGAAGAAGGTATCCTGATGATGAAGAAGATAATTATGAACAAAGAAGAGATAGGATCAAACATGAGGAAAGGGAACAAAACTATGAGCATCAAAAGAGTCATAACCATAATAGAGCCTATGAATCCAAGGATCATGAAGAACCCCTACTAGCCACTTGTAATACGATTAATATAAGAGAAGCAGTGTATATCCCTACTAAGAACGTAAAGGATAGTCACATCAAACAACTAGATATGGACAACATTTCCAAGTTTGAAGGTGGATACAATGCAAATTCACAACACCACATCTAAGCATTCCATGATGTTTGTGTCCGACAAAACATTAAGAATGATTAGCAAAAGTTAAAGTTGTTTCCTAAAACACTTATCAAGGAAGTAAAGAGTTGGTACCAATCCTTATAGTGAGAAACAATTTGAAGATGCAATACCATGCTAGAGCTTTTTAATGACAAATATCAAACTTATTCCAAAGTATCTAATTTAAGAAAAAAAATCAAGGATGGAAGTAAGGGATACATGAATCCCTTGATGTGGCAATGGGAAAATATTATTTGTTACTACATAGATGCCTAGGCCATGGGTTTTCTCAAAGGGAACAACTTAGGCATACCATTGATGGGTTAAGGAATAAGACTAGAGAACCGTTGGGGTATATGCCTAAGGTAGATTATCAAAAATGATAGCTCATCAAATCCAAAGACTAATAGACCATGTGGCCAAAGAGGATGGAGAATTAAAGAAAAGAGAATCGAGAGAAGAGTACAATCGAGATCCCACAATAAGAAAAACAGATGTGACAATTTGCAATAGATAGGAAGAGTTTTCTACCCATCCAAAAATTAGTCAATGAAATTGTAACAAAGGTAGAGAAAATGTGGGATTTAGTGGATGACAAATTTACTACTACACACAAGATAGTAGAAGAAATGACTGAATAAGCTCTAAACAAAAATAAATAAAAGGAGAAAAGAAAAGACAATAAATGAGAGAACTACAAACATAAAGAAAAATTTGCTACAGTTGAGGAGTTCACAAACTCCAATTTGGAAGATGAAGAAGGATGCAAAGGATCCCAATATGAATATCCTAAGTGGTGTTTCCCTATTATGGTCCACTTGCAAGAGTCTACCCAAGATTTATTAGGAAATATGTGCTAAGATGATTACCTTACTTGCAAGGTAACTTCTAACAACCTTACCAACCATCATATTATCCAATCAAAGCCTACCCTCAACCACATCAACAATATCAACAATAATGGCAACAAGCACAAGCATGAGAATGCCACTACCAAGGTAGTAATATCCATATAGGTAACTAGATTCTTATGGATATTACGTTCAATATTCAATCTCTCTGAGAAATGCTTCAATCCATACTTTCTCTTACTATTATCCACCAAAGTTTCATAGATCCACTACATTGCAAATGGATCCTAATTCTTATGCACATCCTCCAACAACTGGTTCATCAATCCAACCTCCTAACTCCCTACCACCAGTGCCACCATTGATTATGCAAGGAGGACTACCAACACAATTGTAGCAAAAGAATGCTATCCGTGTAGTCAATACACAAGAGGATGTAATGGTAAATGAACCTAGATCCATGACATGCCCATTCTTTAGAACAAGTTCAAAAAGGGTTCAAAAGATGGGAACTTCACCTACATCAACCCCATCTACACATACTCATCAAGGGAACACCAAGCTTCCACATTCTATAGATCTAAATTTGACCACTGTCATGCTTCATCAAACTATAATTCATTGGATCAATGCAGGAGCACTTCCCAAGAAGAGAATAGATCCAAGAAGTCCCTTAGGATATAGCTAAATTACAGGATACAAACCATGCAAGGCTCTACTAGATTTTGGGTTAGGAGTAAATTTGATTTTTCAAGACATGTATAAATCCTAGAATCTTCCTTCATTGAAGAAGAGCAATATTTGACTATAGCTTGTTAACTAGTCAATTACTATTCTACTTGGACATGTAGAGGATGTTATTACAACCATCAATGGTTGGTCCTACCTTGATGATTTTATTGTCATACACATAGGGAAAACAAGGATGAATTTTCTATAATTATGGGAAGAGCATGGCTTAGCACAATGGATGCTAAGCTAGGAATTAGAGACTTGTCCTTGGAAATTTCCAAGAAAGATGAAGCCAAAATTTTACAAAGAAGCATAGTTTCATGTATCACATACAATGATAATGGGTGTCATTGCATGTGAATAATATGAGCCATAAAACAAGAAACCC